>JAGXEW010000314.1:62500-169374 GCA_030684275.1 Acipenser oxyrinchus oxyrinchus | reverse complement strand
CGCTATTACAGCACAAACCCCAGAGCACCACTGTCAGTACACATATATATATATATATATATATATATATATATATATATATATATATATATATAGTACTGTGCAAAAGTTTTAGGCAGGTGTGAAAAATGCTGTAAAGTAAGAATGCTTTCAAAAATAGACATGTTAATAGATTATATTTATCAATTAACTAAATGCAAAGTGAGTGAACAGAAGAAAAATCTAAATCAAATCCATATTTGGTGTGACCACCCTTTGCCTTCAAAACAGCATCAATTCTTCTAGGTACACTTGCACAAAGTCAGGGATTTTGTAGGCATATAGTCAGGTGTATGATTAAACAATTATACCAAACAGGTGCTAATGATCATCAATTCAATATGTAGGTTGAAACACAATCATTAACTGAAACAGAAACAGCTGTGTAGGAGGAATAAAACTGGGTGAGGAACAGCCAAACTCAGCTAACAAGGTGAGGTTGCTGAAGACAGTTTACTGTCAAAAGTCATACACCATGGCAAGACTGAGCACAGCAACAAGACACAAGGTAGTTCTACTGCATCAGCAAGGTCTCTCCCAGGCAGAAATTTCAATGCAGACAGGGGTTTCCAGATGTGCTGTCCAAGCTCTTTTGAAGAAGCACAAAGAAACTGGCAACGTTGAGGACCATAGACGCAGTGGTCGGCCAAGGAAACTTACTGCAGCAGATGAAATACACATCATGCTTACTTCCCTTCGCAATCGGAAGATGTCCAGCAGTGCCATCAGCTCAGAATTGGCAGAAAACAGTGGGACCCTGGTACACCCATCTACTGTCCGAGAAGTCTGGTCAGAAGTGGCCTTCATGGAAGACTTGCGCCAAAAGCCATACCTCCGATGTGGAAACAAGGCCAAATGACTCAACTATGCACGAAAACACAGGAACTGGGGTGCAGAAAAATGGCAGCAGTTGCTCTGGACTGATGAGTCAAAATTTGAGTCAAATATTTGGCTGTAGCAGAAGGCAGTTTGTTCGCCAAGGGCTGGAGAGCGGTACACAAATGAGTGTCTGCAGGCAACAGTGAAGCATGGTAGAGGTTCCTTGCAAGTTTGGGGCTGCATTTCTGCAAATGGAGTTGGGGATTTGGTCAGAATTAATGGTCTACTCAATGCTGAGAAGTACAGGCAGATACTTATCCATCATGCAATACCATCAGGGAGGCATCTGATTGGCCCCAAATTTATTCTGCAGCATGACAACAACCCCAAACATACAGTGAAAGTCATTAAGAACTATCTTCAGCATAAAGAAGAACAAGGAGTCCTGGAAGTGATGGTATGGCCCCACAGAGCCCTGATCTCAACATCACTGAGTCTGTCTGGGATTACATGAAGAGAGAGAAGCAACTGAGGCTGCCTAAATCCACAGAAGAACTGTGGTTAGTTCTCCAAGATGTTTGGGCCAACCTACATGCTGAGTTCCTTCAAAAACTGTGTGCAAGTGTACCTAGAAGAATTGATGCTGTTTTGAAGGCAAGGGTGGTCACACCAAATATTGATTTGATGTAGATTTTTCTTCTGTTCACTCACTTTGCATTTTGTTAATTGATAAATATAAACTATTAACATGTCTATTTTGAAAGCATTCTTGCTTTACAGCATTTTTCACACCTGCCTAAAACTTTTGCACAGTACTATATATATATATATATATATATATATATATATATATATATATATATATATATATATATATATATATATTTTAGCTCAAAGAGCCAGCTGCTCAACGTTTCGATATGTTGCACATATCTTTCTCAAGGGAGCCTGTGTTTGAATCAAAACATTGGAGGTATTTATAGGTTTTTGACGGCATGACAACTACTTGTTATTGTTTACATTCAAATCTATGATTTATTCTTACATGATGTAATGCTGTTCTATATATTGTGACATCATTTTTACTTCTATCTTTGAATCTGTATTAATTCT
Organism: Acipenser oxyrinchus oxyrinchus; assembly: GCA_030684275.1. Classification (NCBI taxonomy): domain Eukaryota; kingdom Metazoa; phylum Chordata; class Actinopteri; order Acipenseriformes; family Acipenseridae; genus Acipenser; species Acipenser oxyrinchus. Next base: position 167,403 of record JAGXEW010000314.1, on the reverse strand, counting down.
AATTAACATTACTTTATATAAATTAATATTTTTATTATATCATGCCATGCTGGCTCTGAGGATCAGTCTAGATTTGGCCTCCCAGTGCATCAGCATGCACAACTTTTGAACAAACTTTGTTTATTTATTTAAATGTTATATATCTATTGAAGTTAATTAGTTCATTCTTTTCTGTTGAGTCCCGCTGGCATAATCGTATTCAGTCTATTTATCCATTTACTTTCTTTTATTCTTCTATATGTCGCATTGTCTAATTTTAGCTGTTCTAATACTACAAACTTTACATCATTTATGTCATGTCCTTGACTGGTGAAGTGCTGTACTATTGGTTCATTCATTTTTTATTTCTAATTAATGAAAGGTGGTTCTGAATTCGTTTATATAAAGTAGTTCCAGTCTCTCCAACATATTTGATTTCATCACATTTTTCACAGGCTATTCCATAAACAACATTGCTATTTTTACAGTAGGTATTAGTTTTTAGTGGATATGTGGTGTTCTTATGTTTAATTATATTTTTACGTTTATCTATGTATTTACACACTTTACATCTACTGGTGCACATGTTCAGTAGAACCTATTTTGTCAATTATTCTTTTATGTTTACTGTGAACTAAAATATCACCTAAATTAGCTTCTCTTTTGAATGCTACAACTGGGGCCTTAAGAAATACTTTTTTTAATTTTTCTGAATTATGTAGAATCCGCAAGTGTTTCCAAACTATCTTAGAAATATTGGGCAAAAGTTTAGAGTAAGTCATTATTAATGGGACTCTTTTGACCTTTTTATCTCTAGTTTTATAATCTAGTAGATCATCTCTTTTTAGTTTATCCACTTTTCTTAACTCTGTCTCTATAATTCTTTCTTTGTATCCTTGTCTTTTAAGATTTGTTTTTAATAAATTTCTTTGTTTTACATAGTCACTTTCTTTTGAGCATATTCTTCGTATTCTTATTCCTAGACCCTTTGGGATTGCCCTTTTAGTGTGTATCGGATGTGCAGAGGACATGTGTAAATACTGGTGCATGTCAGTAGGTTTACAGAAGAGGTCAGTCTCAATTGAACCACCTTCAAGTTTTACTATGGTATCTAAAAATTCTATTTCTTTCCTTGTCCATCGAAGGTCCACCTTAATATTACTGTGTATTTCATTTGCTATTTTATGAAACTGGAAGAGAGACTCTTCTCCATGTGTCCAAACCCCAAAAATATCATCTACAAACCGAATGTATTCTAAAGGTTCTCTTCCGATTTTCTAAGTAATTGTTCTTCCCATTTTCCCATGTATGTACTGGCAAAATGCATTCCTAATTTAGATCCTATTGCTGTACCATCGTTTTGTTTGTAATTCTTATCAACAAATGTAAAATAACTGTTTTCTAAAACTACGTTGATCATGTTCAGTACTTCTGCTGTTGGTATTGATTTATCTAGTCTATTATCTAGTGCTTTTTGACAAGCTTCTAAAGTTTCTTTACGAGGGACACTTGGGTACAAGGATTTTACATCCATGCAAAATAAAATTGTATTCTCTGGAAGGTTGTGTTTTATTGATTCAAGTCTTTTTAAAAATTGTGTTGTATCCTTAACATAGCTTGGTAATTTCTCAACGTGCGACCTAAGTTGTTTTTCTGCTATTTCAGCTATTATGTGTGTTGGATTATCAATTGTACTGACTATCATTCGCATGTGTGGTCACGGGAGTACACTTAATTAATTCACGTGCAGTTGTACCGAGATTCCAATTGAATGATTGACTAGCAATCGAGTCTCGGTACAACTGCATAAAAGCTGCATGTTTTCACTCACTTGGGGTTGTGTGTTCGGTGAGTGGAGAACGGGTGTGTAGAGGAGGAAAACTAAAATATAATAAGAAGAAGAATAAGTGTTCTTACTCACCGTGTTTGTCTGTTCGTGTGTTTACTGTATAGTCCGTTTTTGTTTGTCTATTTATTTTGGCGCAAGTGCCGTGTCCTGTGTTTTTTGTTACAACCGTTTATTTTTCTGTTCTGTTTATTTATTAAAATGCTGAGCGAACACATTCGCTCAGCTTCACCAAACTCCACCTCTGTTGTTTATTTCCTGGCTCTGACGTGACGTCACCGCTCAGTCATCCTGTCACACTCAGTCATAGCTTGTTCTTCAATATTGGTTAGATTAAGTTTACATATTTTCTTTAGTCCTACTATTATTTAGTGTTTAACTACTTCAATATACATATCTAACCATTTGTCTCTTCCATCCGGAGGAGTCCATGTGCTTGTACTATTAACTTTAATCCCATGCTCATAATTACCCTCTGAATCTGAGATATTTTCATTGAAAAAATATTCTGCTAATCTCATGCGTCTCTCCCACTCCTTCAATTCAGTGGCCAGTTTATCTTTATCGATGTATCTTTTAGTCGGTATAAACTTAAGTCCTTTACTCAGTACTGCTTTTTGGGATGTGGTTAAAGTTTTACTTGATAAATTAAATACTATGTCTTCTGTCTTATCTTTTGTGTATTTGGTACCATGTCTATTTTTGGGTCTCCTATCTTTATGTTTTGAATTCTCTGTCTTAGTCATGTTTAATTCCCTATGTCGCATTTTATTATTAACCTGGTTTATTTTTACTGTTTTAGATTTATTTTGATTATCTTTCTTAATTATGCCACAGTATTCAGATTTACTTCCGGTTTCATTGTCTTTAAATACAATAACTGAGAAATGGTTATTGTTGTATAAAAGATTAATTGGATCGTTCTTATTTTTAATGGCTTCTATTGTGCCTTCGTATTTAAAACAGTCCTTATTCTTTAAGTCTATGTATACATGTATGGGCCTATTTAGGAGATCTACAGCCGCCATAACTTCTGCCTCTGTAGCCCAAGAATCTATACTCCCGTCACTTAATTTCATTTTTTCAATATGGGCCACTGAGTCGATGTACATTTCATATTGTTTTATATTGCTTTCCATTAGTTTTATTATATTATGTCTAATTGTTCGATGGTCATTTTGTGAACCGTATAAAACTACACTTAAACATCTAAAGAAACAGTTCCCGTCCTTCTCTATTTGAACTATGTTGTAGTCGTCATAACTCTTATACTCGTATTGCTCAAGCATTCTATTCGATAGTTTTTCAGCAGTGTTTTCCTTATTCTCGGAATTGTTATGATTTGAAATTTGAATTTTTCTAGATAAGTATTCACCCCTTTGCTATGACACTCCTAAATAAGCTCAGGTGCAACCAATTACCTTCAGAATTCAAACAATAAGTTAAATGGAGTCCATCTGTGTGCAATAAAAGTGGATTCAGATTAAATACACCTGTCTCTAAGGTCCCACAGTTGGGTAGTGCATTCAAAGCAAAGACACTACCATGAAGACCAAGGAGCTTTCAAAACAACTCTGGGATAAAGTTGTGGAAAGGCACAGATCAGGGAGAGGTATAAAAAGATTTCAAAGGCATTGAATATACCTAGGAGCACAGTCAAGTCAATCATTAACCCTTTGCGGTCCTATGTCGGACCTGGTTCAACATTGCAATTTTCCCTTTTAGGTCCAATATCGGACCCTGTCCGACACCATCAAAAATACGTAAAAAACAGGTCTCAAGTCGTTTTTCTCCAGAAAAAGCAGAGAAAACCATTCTGAAAACACATACTTTTAAACAGCGCATCTAAAATAAACTGTGCTTCTGAAAATAAATTGGACCTGACACGCCTTAGACGCGCTGAATAAATGGACTGCTAAGGGCTAAGAAGTGGAAGGTATACAGCACCACCCAGAATCTGCTTAGAGCATGCCATCCTCCAAAACTGAGCAGCCGGGTAAGAAGGGCATTGATCAGAGAAGCCAGCAAGAAGCCAATGACAACTCTGAAAGACCTACAGCGTTCTATGGCTGAGATGGGAGAAACTGTGCATGTGTCAACAATAGCTCAGGTACTCCTCAAATCTGGCCTGTATGGAAGAGTGGCAAGACGGAAGCCATTTCTGAAAAAAGCTCATGTAAAATCCCCGCTTGGAATTTGCAAAAAGGCATGTGGGAGACTCTGAAAAGATTTGGCAAAAGATTCTGTGGTCGATGAAACAAAAATTGAACTATTTGGCCTAAATGCAAAGCGTTATGTCTGGCGCAAACCCAACACAGCACATCACCCAGGTAACACCATCCCTACTGTGAAGCATGGTGGTGGCAGCATCATGCTATGGGGATGCTTTTCACAAATATGGATTGTTGACTCAATACTAGTACATTACTAGCAAAGGGCGATCAAGACAAAATACTGTCAGAGATTAAAAACGCCAAAAATGTCTTGCGACTGAAGCTCTGTCCAATTTCCCTGCCATCATCAGTGATTTGTGTGGTAACAAGCAGGGACATCCATCACACTGATACTAGGTAAGCGTTTTATTATTGTTTTTGAATTAGCATCAGTACTATACGTTTTAGTCACCAAGAATTAAAAAATGCCAATAATATGTTTTCGTAATGAGGTCAGCTGTAGATATGCATGGATAGTGAACTTTTCTTTGCCACCTTTTCTGTAATTTTATTATCAATAAAAATACATGATTGCCATTTGCTATCACTGCTGCTATCACAGCAGATGCGCTCGTTAACCTAGGGGTCATGAGCGAGGATATAAATAGGGGACTTAGCATATGTGATCTGTTCCTTGGTAAATGGTTAGTGTTGAAAACCTACAAGGAGTCTGTGTGCTGTTTCGTGAACTGTGAGTTTTGTCTTGTGTTTGTTAGTGTTTTGTTAACTGTCGCCTGTTTTTAACAGACTACCAGTTGCACAATCTGGAGCTGTAGCGAAAGCCAGCATAAACCCGGACATCACTTTCACCCCTGCATTTCACAGAGAACTGTATTACACCACTTGCACATATTCACTATCACTAAGAACTGTGTTTGTGTTTTGTGTTTAGTGTTGGTGTGTAAAACTGGACTTTTAGGTTACTGGTCAAAGCCGGGAATTACAAATACCGAGTGATACACGCCACTGTATCACTCCAACATTATTATTTACAGGTGTTTGCCATAAGGCTCTGGACATTGTTAATTAAATCAACAAACACCCTTGCACCTGGAAATCATTGTCTGTCTGTTTTATATTCTCTCTGCACTGCACTCACCTGTATTCACTCACCACTTTGCCACACCATCACACTCCAAGGCTTGTGCGTTTTGTTGTCTCATGTTATTGTGCAGACCTTTTTTTCTGTTTTCATTTTATTATGACTATCTCAGATGGGGGTATGCGGTGGACTACATTTTTTGGAAAGGGGTATGCAGCTTAAAAAGATTGAAAACTCCTGTTCTAATGTGATCTGGTACAATGAATATCCTCTACTCAGTGATACACCAGCATCACAGACACATTTCCCAATATTTCCCAAAAAGTGACAGTGAGTATTGTAGAGACACCTTACTTGTATCTACAGCTTTACAGTTTTTATTTTTTGTTCTTCAGAAACAAAAAGGTAGTAAACTTTGCTGGCATATTTAAAACAAACGAAAATAAGAAATGGTGGTTGGTTCAGAATCAAACATATTGACCCCCTCACTGAAGAAAATGTCTGTAAGTCCTGCAGCAAACACTGCATACATATAGAAAGGGAAACATATCTATGCGGAAAACATGCAAAAATAATCTGATAATATATTTTACTGTTAAGTTGCGTTTAAACGTATAATACATTTTAAACAAATATTTTTAATCCACGTTAACCGTTTAAAACCTTACATCCATAATTTAAAAACAAAAACAACTTTAATTGTAGATAGAGCTCTTACACTGGTGATGATTACGCACAGATACGAGTGTCAATCATGTGTAAGAATCCCCATATTAACCAGTCCTGAGAAATCAAGGAGGCGGGTCTCCATTTTCTTGAGCCGGTGTCATGGGAACTTGGTGGACAGTGAAAAGGTAGATATTGTATATACTGCACATGCGAATTTCTGAAATTAAGAGTGATTGTTCATGCCAGTTCGCATTTTCTATCTGTGAACTTTAATCGCTGTGAACTCCTGTATATTGTCACGGAGTGACCCTAAAGCCCTTCCCTTGTACAAGTGCGAGCACCTTTTTTGAGTGAAAGGTATATGTAGCCAAGATGTCTGACTCTTTAATAGAAACAGTTTAATTTATTTGAAGTCTTCCCACTGATGATGGGAATGGGAATGTAGAGATGGGAGCCCAGCTAACAAGATTTAAGTTTTCGCAGGTATCAGACTTTTAAAGACTGTCACCCACACCTGTGAGCAGAAACTGACCCAAGACTGTCACAGCTACTGGAAGCAGGCCGATCTTTGGGAAACAAATTCAACATTTGTGAAACTGCAACAAATATTGTAATGACTGTAATGTGTTTTAGAAAATATTTTTAGCAGATGTGCACAGGCTTGTCGTGGTGTTCACAGAACCAGTCCGAGCTGAGCCTGGCACAGAGTTCCAACCCTGTTGGGAACGTGCTGAGTTATTAGACATGAATTGGATGATTTAAACTAACCTGTATTGATTGAAGTAACATGATATACTCTTTGTCAAGAATTATAATAATACTATATATGTTCCTTTCAAAAAGATCTGTATACTCAGTAGAAAACAATGGATAGTTGTGTGCAGTCTGTGAAAGCACCTGCTGGAAGGAGTTAAACTTGGCAGGCTCTTATCATAAGGCCTCGTTAACATAATCCAGTTTTATGAGAAAAAAGTACCTTCTTTCATTACTTTCAGATAACAGAAGGTAGGAGTATTAGAAAATGCTTATGGTCGTTTCTCATACTTATTAACACCAAAAATTGGCAAAAGGTTAGGATTAAAACCTGCTTCAACTGGATTTTGTATGAACAGAGAAAGGGGACAGACTTAATTCAGTAAAATAATATTAGCAACTGTTATACTGAAGTAACTGAATTAGAAATACATGTTATAAAATCATTTAAAGTTAAACTGTTATACACAACTATTATTGTTGAAAGAACATATTGCAGTTAAAAAAATAAAGAAGTTCAGTACTAACTGACACTGTCAGAATATTGTAATAATTGTACTGTGTTTTAAATAATATAAAACCAGCATAAATAATATTGCAGCAAATTATGAACAGGTTACAATGATTTGAACTAAGAAAACTGAACAAATGTTAATGTTACAAAGAAAAAAAAGCTTGTCTTGTGCCTTTGTCATTAGTGCACATACACTCTTGGAAGCCCTTCAGACTATTGCGTGTCTGTAACCTTGAAAGAAAGGCATCTGGGGGAACTAAACACAGAGGCTAGGTATTGCAAATTAGTAAAAACAAAAAGGTAAGCCTTTTTAGACATTATTTATGTCTAAAAAGCATCCATAGTTTTTATTGGTTATTTGAAACTAAAAGATATTTTGATTTTATTTAATTGTGTTGTTACTAAGCATAGAGGTTTTAAAAAAAGTATTCTGATTGAATAATAGTGACAAAACTCTCTGAAGACAAATATGTTTTAAGTATTTTGATCTAATAAGAAACATAATATTTAAACTAAAAAGTGTTTTTGCTTGTTTAAGGCTCTACTGTAATACAAATAGACTGTAAAAGCAGGAGCAAGCATTTCATTTCATTTAATCAATTTAATAATTAGTTAATTCTCTTTCTCTAACTAAAAAAAATCTTTTAGACAATGCAATATCCATTAAATTAAATAATATAAATGTTTAGTTTATATAAAGGTTTTACTGCAATAAAAACCATGAACTGGTAGGTTGGAATATTAGACAAACAAAGTGTAAACTGTATTCAATAATTTTAGTACACAAAAAACCTACTGAAAAATAGCCTTGCCCTTATCTGCTTGCAAGCAGAGCGGTGCTAGATATGGAAGGTTCTTTTTAGCAGTCAATGTGAGATTTACTTGTAGTCTGCAGTTTTGAATCCAAGGTCTTTCTATGATAAGAAAACCTCGTAGTAGAAGGGAGCATTCCATGAATTAGGGGAGTTGTGTCCAGTCACAGTTCTTAACAAATAAGTAGCAACTTTCCTTGGGAGAAAACTGATTTAATGTGGTGAATTTGGAGAAGTGCTTACAATGGTGTTTCATATTAATCAAAACAATAGTCTTGGCAAAGAAAACAGGGTGTCTGAATCCTGCTTGTGCAGGCAACTTTTAGAAACAGAGAGAGGTCACGTATAGTCAGAGAATGGAAGAGTGAAATAAGGCTGTTATAATTAACATGTTTATTATAGCTTAAATTTAAATGAAACTAATTGAACTGACCACTGTATGCTTATTCAAAGCAGTCTGTCAAATACTTTAACACACATTTGTTTATGAAGTTAAACTGGCCCACTGACAACACACTGAAAAGGTAACATAATATGTGGCTAAGAGGGACATATTTTTGACTAAATAATATTATAATTTTAGCTGAATATAATCAAATAGAGCTGGTGTTACAAAAATCATCTCTCATATATACACATATACTTGTATTATATTATAACAAGGATTCTATGAACTTTGGTCCACCTGACTTTTTAGAAAAAGGAGGAGTTGGAAAAAGAGAGTGATGAAATCATGTTCCAATATTTTTGGCAAGAAGTTATATTCAAACAGTTTTGAAAAAGGAGTTGAACAGATCCTTCTAGAATGTATAATTAACTTAAAGATAAGAAACGTCAAGGTCGAGTGATGATTAGATTTACTTGGGACTTCAGATGTATTCACAAGTCTCTCCCAGTCAAGTATCGCTCAACTTGCTAACTACAAGCTGATGTGGTCCATGCTCTGAAGATCTCTGAAAAACTGATTGCTGTTTGGGCGTATTCACAAGTCTCTGCCTTTTGAAGACAGTTCTTATTTTTCAATATATCCTACGCTACATTTCCATATACTGGAACGTAAGCATATATTTGAATTTAACATCTCTTTTATGTTGATGCTATAAGGTACAGAAATTATGTTTTAGTATATATATATATATATATATATATATATATATATATATATATATATATATATATATATATATATATATATGAATATTCTAGAATTTAGCGGTATGCTTTTAGCGTTTTGCATTTTATAGCCTAAGAGCTAAATATATGATAACCATATTTGTATTACTGTATTGAAGTATTAATGCTGTTAAACCTGTAAAGGCACCTGATCGCATTATTATTACTTGGGATTTACGGTGGTCTGCGTAACCAACCAATCCAATTTATAACACAAGCATTTAATAAACCGAAGGGGCACTACTACTGCCCTGATTCGTTAAAACTTCAAATTAAATGAGTCTGTGTGATTTATTTGAATATTGAAAAGTCATCTGGATACGTTGCAAGCCCAGTGCACGAACGATCCACTTACAGGAGTCTGAAACATCTTAATGTCCTCCTGAACGTCTCCCCTGAGTTTAAGAGTGTGCTCAGAGCATATATATCAATAAAAAGAGTGCCTTGAGAAATTCCTGACAATGTCTATCTGTGAACTTTAATCATTCAACACCCTCTATATCTGTCTGTGAACTTTAATCATTCAACACCCTGTATATCTGTCTGTGAACTTTAATCATTCAACACCCTGTATATCTGTCTGTGAACTTTAATCATTCAACACCCTGTATATCTGTGAACTTTAATCATTCAACACCCTGTATATCTGTGAACTTTAATCATTCAACACCCTGTATATCTGTCTGTGAACTTTAATCATTCAACACCCTCTATATCTGTCTGTGAACTTTAATCATTCAACACCCTGTACATCACAGTCTTTGTTTTAAAATTGTTACCATAACATTGTAAAATATAGCAAACGGTTTTAAATCAAAATAATAATAATTCTCAGAATTGTTACTAAAAGCTACATTTTACAGGGCTCCCGAGTGGCGCATCCAGTAAAGGTGCTCTGAGCGGAGTGCAGGATGTACCCTATAGCCTGGAGATCGCAGGTTCGAATCCAGGCTATGTCACTGCCGACCGTGACCGGGAGTTCTTAGGGGGCGGCGCACAATTGGCTGAGCGCTGCCCGGGTAGGGAGGGCTTAGGTCGGCAGGGGAACCCACGGCTCACCACGCATCAGCGACCCCTGTGGCCGATAGGGCGCCTGTGGTTCTGCAGTGGAGCCGCCGGATCTGTGTTGTCCTCCAGCACTATAGGTCTGGTGGCATTGCTGTGGATCTACAGTGCGAAAAATGACGGCTTGGCAGAAGCACGTTTGGAGGACGCGTGTTCCAGCCGCCGTTTCCGAGTCGTCGGGGGTTGTGAGCGGTGAGCCGAGGATACAGATAATAATTGGGCATATTAAATTGGGGAGAAAACCGGGTAAAAAATTGGCGACGACTAAATTTAAAAAAAAAATAAAAAATTAAAAGCTACATTTTACGTGACAAATATTTCGCTAATGTACGCCAGACAAATCACATCGTTTTAATAATAACACTTTAATATAACATACCGTTAACTTAATTAATATAATACTGTGTTTTGTGTTATTATCTATTATCATTTCATCATAGTGGATAACACATGTGATCATAAATATAATTGCACATAAGAATAAATAAAACAGTAAATGCATGATTAGTCAAACAAAATAATGCATTTATTCATTTTATTTTAATATTTGTACCACAAACACGCATTCAAAATAAATCCAATCACGTTTCATCTGGAGTGCTACTCACACCTGCTTATTATTACAGGGAATTGTGGGGACTGGAGTTCTGCGCTGGTGATGACCTCATAATCGAAAGAATAGTGAAAACATGCACGATAAAAATAGCCAGACTGTCAATCGGCCAATCTATATCGTAAATCGGAAAACGACTCGTTTTTCTATTTCGGTTTTTCATAAAAACAAATATCGACCAGTTTTTCATTTTCGAATTTCTGAGTTTAAAATACAAAAACTGATTCAGGCTTGTTTTCCCATTTTTCTTATTTCTTTTTGTACTAAGTATTCGAAATGGAATAATCTGTAATTCAAAAATAAATAATAGACCATTAAAAAAAGTACTGAGGCGTGCTCTACTTGTATCGAATGTGTCTCGGTGTTATGACGTTTTCTGCAGCAATACATTGATATCTATGGATGCACCCCAAGTGAAACAAATGGGTACTATAAACATATGTGAGCGCCCTGGACAAATGTGCTTTGATAATATAATCCAGTTAAGTTTATAAAGTTAATTTATAAAGATGGATGTAAATATGAAGAACCTTACCTGGATTTTTTCCCCTTATGTGAAGGCTTATTATTTTTAGTTTTGTTATAATGCACTGTACCTGAGTGATACAGGGATGATTATTATATTAACTTAACGTAGACCTGCAACTGTATTGTAATACAGTACTTTGTAACAACTGCTAAATGAATTAATAAATAAATGTTATTAAACAGACAGAACACTTCCATGACAATAAGCACAGGCGCGAAATTATTGCATCATCATAACAGTGGGACACAGAGAGCTGGCCGTGTCTGACTGTTTTTTTTTAAAGGTCTTGAAGGAGCTACATAATTTAAGATATTAAATGTTGTGGTGTTTTCATGCTGCAGTGGGGGTTCTTTTGTAACAGAATATGGTGAAGGGTGGGAGTGAATTCTGTTTACAGTTTCGCACTGTATCGCAGTTCCTTCTTTTGTAAGAGCTGCAAACCGCAGGGAGAGGGGAAATGTTAGCATCTTTAGCAGTTTTAAACTATAAATAGCCGGCTAAACCGCGGTCGGGAGTTCAGTCCGAAGCGACAGACAACCAAACCAACAAAGTGCGAGAAGGAGAGCGGGTCGGGTCGGGACAGGAGAAGAGGGAATGGGCCCGCTCCAGGTTTGGCTGCCGGAGCGGGGCTGAAGCGTCTTGTCTCCCGGAGAAAACTGCAGCTCCTCTCGCAGCAAAAAAGTAAATACATTAGGAAAGATAACCACGTAATAGACCTAATATTTATTTAGTTATAAAACAAATGCTGAATAAGATGTCTTATGCACTTGTATAGGGAATTGTATTTCAACCCCCCCATGGTAAAAATATATTTTATTAAATTAATGCTTAGTTCTATTTTTGCAGTCTGTGCGATTTCATTTAATCGACTCAGCACATTCATTATGCGTGACGTCTCTCAGCTCGGCTCGCCTTTCTCTAGTGTAAAAGCAACTCAAGCTACCCGAGCCGTACCAGGCTCGTCACCGGCTCGGCTCGGGTGTGCAGGTGTAAACGGGGTATCTCAGAGCTTGCCATATGATCACTAAAGCCGGGGCTGGCACGCTTGGTTGAATAGGTCTGTCCCTCTTCCGATATGTTAGTATATAGGAGGCTGTGTGATCCAGTGGTTAAAGAAAAGGGCTTGTAACCAGGAGGTCCCCGGTTCAAATCCCACCTCAGCCACTGACTCATTGGGTGCGTTCACGACACTTTTGCCGGCTAGATTGCAGACGGGAGTCTGCGAGTGACGTCACGGTCTGTGCAGACGAAGCGTGGACAGTTTTGGGAGATGAACAACAGTTCCGAGCAGAACCAAAATGGAGGTGGTGTTGAGAGAAATTCTAATCGCAGAAGAAGTGGATGCAATCGAAGTTCCCTTTGTGCTCCACCAGCTTCATAATTTACAGCATCATCAGAAAATGTATAGTAGAAACAGTCCCTGCTATAAAGAGATAATATAAACGTATGTTTTGTGATGTGAGACAAATTAATGAGTATTATAACGGGCAGGATTCCCCCCGCCCTCTCACAAAGGGGTTGTTAGACAGTACTGTATTTTGATCTGGGACAAAAATAGTTCAAATACTTGCACATATGGTCACATATCTCACTTCAACTACCTGTTATTAAAGCTGATTTTTTCTCCTTAATTCAAAGTAGGTTATTCCCTGTCCCTGATAGCCTTTCATCAATAACCAATTACACCTGCTGAAAATAACAGAGCGGTCTTAGGTTCATTTCAACCGTTTAGCATTATTTTATTTTTTTACATGTTTAAACCTTTAGAATAAATATCGGAATATTTGAAAAGTATAATAACTGTGTGGAAAAAGAGTCAAATCATTTTAATTTGTATTACAAATCATTCATAAGATAATTAATGACATGACTCGAAGGTGATTCACACCCCCTGACTAGGTGGCAGTAGCACATGGAGTGAGAATTGCATCTGGTTGCATACTCGCTTCTTTGTCAGCCAACGCTCGTCTATTGTTTTGAGCCGCGGCTGCTCCAGCGCAGTACCTCTTGAGAAGCTGCGCGGCTGTGCAGACTTTTAAGCCCGTGGATGCGTGACCTGGTGACGTCTTTTCCGGCTGAGTTCACGCAGACGATGAATTTGGACATGTTTTCCGCAGAATCTGCGTGTCGTGAACGCAGCCATTGTGTGACCCTGAGCAAGTCACTTAACCTCCTTGTGCTCCATCTTTCGGGTGAGACGTAGTTGTAAGTGACTCTGCAGCTGATGCATAGTTCACACACCTTAGTCTCTGTAAGTCGCCTTGGATAAACTAATAATATCTATCAAGTTGTTTAAGTGTGTACCTGTTAGAGAAGCATTAACAGATTGCCTGTGAAATGCTGTCTCTCCAGATACCTGCTTGAATAAAGACTACCTTATTTATCACCGACTCTTGGAGATTGATTTTATTTTTCGTCCCTACAGTCTATTATTTATTTTTGTATTACAGATTATTCCATTTCGAATATTTTGTTGCAAAACCAATATGAAAAATGGGAAAACAAGTCTGAATCCGTTTTGTATTTTAAACTCAGAAATTGGAAAATGAAAAACGGGTCGATTTTTGTTTTATGAAAACCGAAATAGAAAAAACGAGTATTTTTCCCGATTTCTGATTCTGAATGCAAAAACGATTTGGCCGGAATGTACACGGACCGAATATTTATTTACCCGCTAGATACTTTCAAAACAAACAAATATGGCTGGAAACCCGCCAATTTGTCAGCGCTGGGCTCGTGGCACGCAGACTGCAACTGGGGGATGTGAATAAAAACAAACGCGCTGGCACAGCCACGCCGCTTCACAAATACAACACACACATAAAACAACGCGCTCCTACCCACAACAACCCGGTCCCTTCAAAATAATACAATATAACAGCTTTCTGTAGTTTAAAAACACATTGTTCAACTCAATAAAGACTCGCTTACCTCCTATCTGCTCTCCCTCAGTGTCTGAACGGGTCTGTCTCCCACAGAACGAGGAATATACCAATCACAAAATACAAACTCATCACTGCCGTTTGACAATTCATCTAATATGGACCGCAAAAGGAATTCTGATACCGGGGATCCTTTAATAAAAAAAACAAATAAGACTTTCAATTTTAACATTGTAAACGAGGTGTGTAGCTAATTTAGCTTTTCCAGCAAATTCAATTTTAATTCAGGTTACCCCCGCGCCCTTGCCGAAGTTGGTATAGCCCTATATTATCAACCGGGATGCTGTGACTGAAGGCAGCAGCGAGATTTTTGCAGATATATACTCTGTGTTTTGTACCGATATTGCTATTCCGTCCTCTTCTTCAGAACGAGATGTTCAAACACTAAATGTTTTTTTAGAAGTATATTAGCTTAATTCAAGTTGAGCGTCGTTGTCACAAGCAGATCCACAATGGCGTAGGCATGGGTGCAGTTTCATAGCTTTCTTTTCGCTAGTCTTGGAGGTTCAGTGCGTGTGAACTTGTTTTTGGTAAATACAGCACAGGGTAGCAGAAAGGTCATTCTTTACGAGTAAACTTCCTGGCAGTAACCTCTGCTATTTCTACCCCATGTTTTTATTTAGTTTCTCTTAAACTGTCTTATTGTCTCCTATTCTTTATACAGGACAGTATTCCTCCCTGCTGTCCAGTGGCACAGATTTAGGATCTTCCTCAGACTGCGCTGCGAACTAAACCAGGCAACAGAGCCGCCTCCACAGCAGCAGAAGAGTCATCAGTAGGGACCTACCTAATTCGCGATTTCGCGGAAATCGTGAAATTGAGGGGTCACCGCGAAATTCAACTCTTAGGGGCCAATGCATACAAACAAGTACGGAGAGGAAAGAAAAAAAAGAAACCGCGTTTAAATGAACTACTGCATAACGCAAGTGACGCAAACTACGTATCTTCCTTCTGTAGATAGCCCATTCTTATTCCTTCGCCGTCCTGTGTGCATTGCACTTAAGCAAAAAACAAACAAAAAAATGTCCACAAGTAACATTTACAAAAGAATTTCTCCAGAGCTGTTAACGTTCTTGTTTACTATTCAAATGACAAAGTTTTAATCAGCCTATCAATGCGTCTTTACTGCTTTTATGTAAAGGAGGGGGACGGACAAAGTTGGTGCTGCATTGTTGTTTTGATTTAGGTTGCTAAAATCTAGTTTTCAGCATTGGAGGTAAAATAGTAGAAATGGACGACAAAGAAAGCAAACTATATTTCGGCTGATGATCGTTTCAAGATATTTCCCAAATAAACTACATGCAGACTGAGGTAATTGTTTTCCATATCTTAATGTGTATTTGGAGAAAATACGATCGATCGCTATTTAGCTTCGAATCACACATTAAACAAAAGGCTACCACAGAGGCTGCTGAACAGAACGTAAAATAAACATCTTTCAGAAACCAAACTGGAAAGTCAGCCCAGACAAAAAGTATTCCTGTCTGCAAGTTAAATCAGTACTAAAACGATCCAGCACAGCCACCTCGCTTCAACCTGCTGCTTACAGTTGGAATTTTAGACCCGAATAGCCACGTTTTCTTTGTTTTGACTCGGTACTAATAAATAAATTATTGGATGGGACAAATAACATGACAACGAACGTGCTGCATACATTGACTTTATTAAAGTATGCCAGATGCCCTTGTGTAACCGAGTTTTTGGGCTGTTTCTAATCGATTTCCACATCTGTATAACTTGGCAAAGCTTTGCCTTAACTTCCAACCAATTCAGTGGATGCAGACGTGCAGTCTCAATGTATGGGCAAGTCAACTGCAGGGGATGCTGCATACTCGCCTTTAACAAATGCCAGCACTCTGTTTTAGTAAGGAAGCAAGTACCACTATTTTTAGGCTTTATAGTTTTCTGAAATACTGTCTACTTAGGTTTATTTAATGTTTAAACATGTCCACGAAATTTCCGCGAAATCCTAATTTTATTCCGCAACATACCCGTGAAAAATACGTAAATTTACCGCGATTTAAGTAGACCCCTAGTCATCAGGCAATGAGACACGCCAAGGAGTGCGCTGCTCTGTGAGACTCGAGGGACCGCATTATCAAAGCGTTTCCTCCAGGCTTTAATTAACTTCTATTGATTTTAAAAAGGGCAAAACATCATGTTAATGTTACAACATGAAAAACTAAACACACTGAGAGTGCTGAAGAGGGCTTGAAATACAGTGTATTACTCAGCTGTTTGGTTCTAGTTTTGTAAAATGAACAGGTGGTTTACCTCTTCAAAATAAATAGGAGTTAAAGACTGGCGTAAAAGCTTTGAAAAGATGTCTTGAGGTGTCTTATTGTGATTAAAAAGCATCCCATTCCACAAGAAAAACCTGAGAGGCGATAGAAAACTAAAGCTCTTTGAATTAAATTATTTTTATTATATGAATAACTACCAAGTGGAGTGACAGAGCAGGTTATTAAACTAAATGTATTGAATGAATAATGAAATCAGATAATATATGTCAGAGAGTGAGAGGCTTGTATTAAACCGTCCAATTACAATTTCTTTAAAAGGTTTTAGAAACTTTAACCCGAGAAACCACGTACATTAACTAAAAAGGATGAAAGAAAACAAAAGGTCTGATTTCTTAAGTTACATGTTTTTTATTGTAAAAGTACTCTATTTTGTATTGTTATATTAATAAAAAGGTATTCCCCAAAAACCTTGTTCATACACAATACTAGCATGAAAGCAGTGAACCGCACAGTAGATCTGCACGCTGGGTAAAAGGACATCACTGGTATACAGAGCAGAGAAAGACCAGCAAAAGCAACAGGACAAGCTTGCATTGTGCATTGTAGATATTTCAAATTATTCATTGTATTGCTAAGGGTGACAGGTCTAAACATTACCCCATGACACTTTTTATCATGTATCTCTTATTCAATATCATTTTACACAGTTGTAAGAGGTTCGATTTCTTCTCAAAAAATAATAGGTCTTCTTCAGATAAAGTCAATCAAAAATAGTTTATTTAGGAATAAAAATGCAAACAGGAACAAAGCAAATCAAATGTGATGCATCAGTGACCTCACACACATCAGTGATCTCACACACAGGCCTCAACTGTTGCTCTTCTGAGCTGGCATCAGCGTAGATGTTATTTTCTGAGCTGTGCTGAGCTTTCATGGCATCAGAGATCTTGTTTTTTTGAGCTGGCATGGCACAGAGATGTTAGTTTCGAAGGAAATAAATGACTTCATACAGCACAGATCTACAGCTAGCTTGCATAATTTCCTTGACCAAATTTGGTCTTATTTCCCTAGCATGATGCATGGTGTGAGACAAAGCACATTAAAAGTTAACATTTGTGATTCTTCTTCACTTTACCAATGTCAGCAGAAACCGAGATAACAAGAAGTTACATTTAAGAACAATGATATGAGTTTTGCTCAATTCTCACAGGCAGCAAAGCACTATACCCACACATCACAAGATCGAACAACAAGACTGGTGATTACAAACTACTGATGTACCCCAGCTATGTACAGCTTGATGTTAAGAGTTCATTAACCCTGTGTTGATTCAGAGCTTACACAGGAAAATCACACAATGTTTACAGACAGTTTCAATGATTTCTCACTTCCTTCATCATTTAAATGGGAAGCATAAGTAACGGGTTGTATAATAAAAAGGAACAAAGGCTGATGAAACAATAAGAGCTTGTGTCATTTGACTGGAACAATGTGTACCCTGCCCCACACATGGTGCGTGCTTATCAGAAAAAGCCTGCGTGTTCCAATTGTATAGTGTGTTATTATGAGTTCCGTGACACCTAAAGTTATAGCATGTCACTTTTAGTAAAAGTAAGGGATTTTAAACCAGTTTTAATTGGTTTGATTATGGCTTGTACATAGGCTCAAAATAGCTTATTAAGCAGAAACAAAGGTCTGATCATCCCTCCGAGGTCACAGCTGCACTCTCAATTATGAAAAGCCAGTCACTCTGACATGGGTGTATTTGGGGTCACGTGCCAAGCTAAACAGCTACAAGGTCAGGGAAGCAAGAGTTTTAAAATCCTTACACTGTACTTACACTTGAATTTGGTGTTATGTTTGTATCCTATGGTTCCATAAGATATATATTTTTTAATTGGTTTATTTACAGATTACCAGATACTAATTTTTAATTCATCAATAAAAACACCCTGAACTGCAGCGGTGACAATAACGACTTTGTTTTTATTAGGGAAGATGGCCAGGAAACACTGTCTAGTGTCTTTAGACCTCGATCCAATTTGCCTTTTCCCGCTAAGGTTTTAGAGAAGGTGGTAGCTGGCCAATGCAATATATTTCTTGGTGATAACCAAATACTTGAAAAGTTTCAATCGGGCTTTAGATCTGGTCACAGTACAGAGACTGCTCTAGTCAAAGTGCTGAATGATTTACTAATGAGCGCAGACTCCAGTCACATATCCATTCTGGTGCTGTTAGATCTAAGTACAGCATTTGATACTATTGATCATACGATTTTAACTGATCACCTTGAAAGTTGGATAGGGCTATCAAGAACTGTTTCAGACTGGCTTAGGTCATATCTTACGGACAGGCAGAATTTTGTTTTCAATAGCAGACTCTGTATCACAATTATCTACTATCTCCTGTGGTGTCCAGAATCACCGTCGAGCCCTCTTGAGGTGTCGTGGGCTAGTCGACGAAACACCGAGGATGGAAGGTGCCCACTTGAAGACCCCAGAGATGTACCCTACTTAGCTCAATCCAGACGGTTGTCATGCTGATGCACTGGGGAGACCGCACTATGGTTGATCCCGGAGCCAGCATCGCAGCCGTTATGTGTGCTGATGCTAGGGAGGCAAAATAAGCTGATCCCTGGAGCCAGCATTACACTTCAGCCATCAACACCAGACAGAAGGATATCTACATCATCATATGGAAGGAAGCGCCAAATGGATGGAGACACATATGGATCACATTAGTTTACTGTGAAGCTACGTCTTAGTTGGTGCTTATCTTGGCGAGAGCCAAGTTCAAATCAGCATGAAGTTTTAACATCTACTCTCATGTAATGGAAATCATGAAGATCTGGATACGTCCAGTGACTGCTGTGAATAGTGCAGCTGGCAACAAGGGAAAGACCTCGTGACAGCCTGGAGAGACAGCTGACTGGAGGAAAGAGACCCCGTTGGGGCTGGCAGGGTTAGCTACCCTTGTCGGCAGTATCCAGCTCTGTGTTTACAGGATGCTGGAGACACCCGCCCAAGGCTTCAAAGAAATTAAACAGAAGAATACCCCTAGAGTCTGCGAGAGCGGGCGGAAGATGACTCAACGTTGGACAACACGGTTAAGGACTTAGGAACGGAAACGGATATGAGTATGGAGAGTACTTCACAAAAGACTAGTTCAAGATCTGCAGTTAGCAAAGACATGGAACTCCAGGTTTGTGTCTGCGGCTGGAGCAAGGCGACAACAGTCAGGGGTTTGAAGATTCATCAAGGGAGAATGAAATGCTTGAGGGAGAAGGGACAAGGGCCTCGCATTGATCAGTACTTCTTACGAAGTCAGTCAAGTCAGTCGAATGAAATCCAGCGACAGGAAGCAAACCACAGTTCGCAGGATATCAGCACCCCTGTCATAGATGTGAGGAGGACTTGCATGGACACAGTTAGTGATGAACCTAATGATCCTTGTGAACCCAGGCAGACAAACCAGCGTAAGAGAGAAAAGAACCTCAACGGGCACAAGCCTGGAGTTAAATGGCCAAGAGCTTGTGAGAAAACTGCATGGGACACAGTAAACACAGATCTCTGCTTTGCATTGGAAAGGTTAAGTGGAACAGTTGAAAAGAAACTGGATAAATTTGGGGACATCATCTACACATATGGAAGCGAGAGGTTTGGAGTTGAAAAAAGGAAGGAAAAAGTACAAACTATTCCTGGAAAGTCTAGACGGCAGCAGGAGATTGAATGCTTAGTTAGAGAAAGGAGACAGCTGAGGAAGCAATGGAGAAGAGCAGAAGAAAGTCAGAAGGAGGGACTCAATCTCTTACAAAGGGTCATAAAACATAAGCTTGCAACATTGCGCAGAGCTGAGCGCCTACGGAAACGCTACAAAAAGAAGGAGCGTGCAAGAACTAACTTTTATAAAGACCCATTCAAATTTGTAAAGAAGTTATTCACCAGTGAGAAGAATGGCACACTAAAAGCATCTAAGTTTGAGTTGGAGAGATATTTGGAGGAAACGCATACAGATTCAAAAAAGGCAGGAGCCTATGTCAATTCCTTCAGACATCCCACCTATCAATCCACCAGAATACCAAATGGAGGACTGTGCACCTAAGTGGAAAGAAGTAGAGCAAGCTGTGAAAAGAGCAAGGGCTTCATCATCTCCAGGGCCTAATGGAGTTCCGTACAGAGTGTACAAGAGTGCTTCAGGAGTTCTACGAATCCTGTGGAAACTGATGAAAGTAGCATGGGAAAAACAGGTTGTACCAAGAGCATGGCCGAGCAGGTGGAGTCTTTATACCTAAAGAAAAAGATTCTAGCAGCATCAGTCAGTTTCGCCCTATTTCCCTATTAAACGTAGAAGGCAAGATTTTCTTCAGCATTATTGCTCAGAGATTGTCAATTTACCTATTAAAGAACTGCTTCATTGACACTTCAATACAAAAGCGGGCATTCCAGGTTTCCCAGGATGCTTAGAACACATCAATGTGATCTGGCAACAAATTCAATCAGCTAAAAAGGAGAGGAAGGAGCTCCATGTGACATTCCTGGATTTGGCTAATGCATATGGTTCAGTGCCACATGAACTTCTTTGGGCAGCATTTGATTTTTCAGTGTACCAATGACAATAACAAATCTAGTGAAAGCCTACTTTGGAGATTTGCAATTTAGTTTTTCAACTTCAGAATTCAGCACTACATGGCAATGCCTAGAAGTTGGAATAATGGCAGGATGCACCATTTCTCCACTGGCTTTTACCATGGCAATGGAAGTAATCATTAGGGCATCAAAATGGGTAGTGGGAGGAGAGCGCTTGGCTTCTGGAATACGACTACCACCAATTCGAGCATACATGGATGACATGACAACCATGACTACAACAGTAGCCTGCACTAATCGGTTATTGGGCAAATTAACCAATAACATTGAATGGGCACGAATGCAATTCAAGCCCACTAAATCAAGGAGCATCTCTATAATTAAAGGTAAAGTAGTAGATAAAACGTTCTTCATTAATGGTGAGGCAATACCAACAGTGTCTGAAAAGCCAGTGAAGAGCCTTGGGAGATGGTACGATGGGGATCTAAAGGACACAGTTCGTGTGGGAGAAGTTAGACAACAAGCTGTGGAAGGGTTGAAGAGCATAGACAGCAGCGCTTTACCAGGCAAACTAAAACTCTGGTGCTTTCAGTTTGGCCTACTGCCAAGGTTGCTGTGGCCACTGACTGTGTCTGAGGTTTCTTTGACAACAGTAGAGAAGCTGGAAGCTTTAATCAGTTCACACATCAGGAAATGGTTGGGAGTTCCACGCTGCCTCAGCAGAGTGGGACTTTATGGTAAAGGAATACTGCAGCTACCTGTCTCGCTCTAACCGAGGAGTTTAAGTGCGCCAAGGTCCGACTGGAAATGACATTAGTAGAGTCACGCGACAAATGCATAAGGGAGGCAGCACCTGTGTTGAAAACTGGAAGAAAGTGGGTGGCAAAGAAAGCTGTGGAGGATGCAAAGGCTGCCCTTCGAATTGGTGATATCATGGGGCAAGTTCAGCATGGAAGAGGGGTCTTGGTCTCAGTTCAGCTCCTCCTACATGGCACAAGGCAGCCCCAGCGCAACGGAGGAAGCTTGTAGTCAACGAGGTGCAAAAGCAGGAGGAGAGGATGAGGTGTATAAAGGCCATTTCCCAGGGCAAGCAGGGAGAATGGATGAGATGGGAGAGTGTGGAACAACGCAAGATTGGCTGGCAAAACTTATGGTCAATGGAACAGAGCAGGATCAGTTTCCTCATCAGGTCAACATATGATGTTCTCCCATCACCACAGAACCTAAACCTCTGGGTAGGAGAGGATCCCTCATGTCCTTTGTGTTCATCACCTGCAACATTAAGGCACATTTTGACAGGATGTAAGGTGGCTCTTAGCCAAGGACGGTTTACTTGGCGCCATGACCAGGTGCTGCGATGTTTGGCCTTAGCATTGGAAGACAAGCGTAACATGACCAATAAGTTGCCACCTGTTCCATCAAAACATTACACACAAAAGACAACATTCCTCCGCCCAGGAGAGCAACCACCAAGAAAAGGTGTTAAAACCAATCCTCGCCCAGGACAACTGGAAGCTGCTAGAGACTGGAAAATGCTGGCAGATGTTGGTCAACGGCTCATTTTTCCACCTGAGATTGCCACCAGTAACCTTCGACCAGATATTGTCTTGTGGTCTGGATCAGCACGCCTTGTTCACCTGGTAGAGTTAACAGTGCCATGGGAGGATGCTGTAGATGAGGCGTATGAGAGGAAGAAACTGCGGTATGCTCAACTAGCCACTGAAGCGGAACAGCGAGGATGGAGAGTCTGGGTTTACCCAGTGGAAGTGGGATGTCGAGGATTTGTGGCACACTCTACAACCCGGTTTCTCAGAGATGTCGGATTCAATGGCCAAGAGTTGCGTCGCACAGTGAAGAACTTATCTGAAGCAGCAGAGAGGGGGACGGAGGGGGGTGATGCTGGGACGCCAGAATCACCGTCGAGCCCTCTTGAGGTGTCGTGGGCTAGTCGACGAAACACCGAGGATGGAAGGTGCCCACTTGAAGACCCCAGAGATGTACCCTACTTAGCTCAATCCAGACGGTTGTCATGCTGATGCGCTGGGGAGACCGCACTATGGTTGATCCCCGGAGCCAGCATCGCAGCCGTTGTGTGTGCTGATGCGCTAGGGAGGCAAAATAAGCTGATCCCTGGAGCCAGCATTACACTTCAGCCATCAACACCAGACAGAAGGATATCTACATCATCATATGGAAGGAAGCGCAAATGGATGGAGACACATATGGATCACATTAGTTTACTGTGAAGCTACGTCTTAGTTGGTGCTTATCTTGGCGAGAGCCAAGTTCAAATCAGCATGAAGTTTTAACATCTACTCTCATGTAATGGAAATCACAAGTTTTTACAAAGGAGGATACGGACAACATGCCCCACATGTCGACCTGTTCCTATCCAGTTTTAAATAACTTTAGCATAACAGAGGCAGAAGTGTTAAAGGGACTAGGAGCTCTTAAAATAAACAAATGCCCTCGGCCGGATAAGATCCTCCCAATAGTACTCAAAGAAATGAAAGAAGTTATTTACAAACCACTAACCAAGATCATGCAACAGTCTCTTGACACAGGGGTTGTAGCGACAGACTGGAAAATTGCAAACATAATACCGATCCACAAAAAGGGAGACAAAACCGAACCAGGTAACTACAGACCAATAAGCCTGACTTCTATTATATGTAAACTTATGGAAACTATAATAAGATCAAAAATGGAAAATGACCTATATGGTAACAGTATCCTGGGAGACAGTCAGCATGGTTTTAGGAAAGGGAGATTGTGTCTAACTAACCTGCTTGATTTTTTTTGAGGATGCAACATTGACAATGGATAATTGCAAAGCATACGACATGGTTTATTTAGATTTCCAGAAAGCTTTTTACAAAGTCCAGCATAAAAGATGAATTCTCAAACTTAATGCAGTAGGGATTCAAGGAAATACATGCACATGGATTGGGGAGTGGTTAACATGTAGAAAACAGAAAGTACTGATTAGAGGAGAAACCTCAAAATGGAGCGAGGTAACCAGTGGTGTACCACAGGGATCAGTATTAGGTCCTCTGCTATTCCTAATCTACATTAATGATTTAGATTCTGGTGTAGTAAGCAAACTTGTTAAATTTCATTAAAGGTCATTCAAAATGATCTAGACAGCATTCAGAACTTGGCAGACACATGGCAAATTACATTTAATAGAGAAAAGTGTAAGATACTGCACGCAAGCAATAAAAATGTGTATTATAAATATCATATATGACACTTATTGAAACACAAGTGTAGCTCTTATAACACATATACAAATAGAACTAATCCACTCTTCTATTAAACTGAGAACTTAATATTTGATTGAATCCCTTTCTGTGTTTGTATAGCCTGGAAACAGGCATCAGTGCCCTGCCAAGCTGCACACACTGCCATCATTCACAGTGACCACAAGAGGGAGCCAGAGCACCACTGCTGTCTATAATAACACAGTAATAAGACAATTGAAATAGGCAGCAGTTACCTCCCCAGTTAGCCCAGTTCTCCCATTGTTAACACAAGGCTCCTCACACCCAGTCATATAAACACTACAGTGTGGTCTGTGTCTGTATATAGGAGATACTGAAATTGAAGAAGGAATCTATGAAAAAGACCAAGGAGTTTATGTTGACTCAGAAATGTCTTCATCTAGACAATGTGGGGAAGCTACAAAAAAGGCCAACAAGATGCTCGAATATATAGTGAAAAGTGTTGAATTTAAATCCAGGGAAGTAATGTTAAAACTTTACAATGCTTTAGTAAGACCTCATCTAGAATATTGTGTTCAGTTCTGGTCACCTTGTTACAGAAAGGATATTGCTGCTCTAGAAAGAGCATGTCATATGCAGACAGGCTTAAAGAATTGAATCTATTCAGTCTTGAACAAAGAAGACTACGCGATGATCTGATTCAAGCATTCAAAATCCTGAAAAGTATAGACAATGTTGACCCAGAGGACTTTTTCGACCTGAAAAAAGAAACAAGGACCAGGGGTCACACGTGGAGATTAGATAAAGAGGCATTCAGAACAGAAAATAGGAGGCACTTTTTAACACAGAGAATTGTGAGGGTCTGGAACCAACTCCCCAGTAATGTTGTTGAAGCTGACACCCTGAGATCCTTCAAGAAGCTGCTTGATGAGATTCTGGGATCAATAAGCTACTAACAATCAAACGAGCAAGATGAGCCGAATGGCCTCCTCTCGTTTGTAAACATTCTTATGTTCTTATGTTCTAGAAGCAGGAGTATTTAAATGCTGTCCAAATGCCCACTGACATCAATTGATAAACTTGACCTTGTTATAATACAAGTTAATACAGACAGCACAGTGAGTCTTTGGCGCAAGGTTAATTCTAGCACATCATGATAATACAATACACACATTTGTGTTTTGTTTCCCCAGAGTTGGAGAGTAATTCATCAGTAGAAGTGAAAGATGAGAGATGGTCCAGGTTCAATCACCAGTTTAATGTAGGGAGCACACAATAAAGTAAAAGCAGGGTTTGCCATAACGCCTCCAGCATCTCATCATGCCTCTTGGTTTACCCACAATATGCAAGTAACAATTACCTGGGAAAGAGCAACGTGCTTCTGAACGGCTAAACCGATGACATTATAGAAACAATCAGGCACTTTCTCCTTTACTAAATATGCAATGCAGAAGAAAGAGGAAATACATGAATCCTCCCTTGCACTGTTAAGAGTTCTTTGTTGTCAATAAAGAGTGCTTTTTGAGTGATTTCAGTGGTGGCAGTATGACAAGAATACATGTCATGTGAAATAAACCAGTCCAAAACGAGACATTGATGCTAATAGTTTTATTGCTGAAAAAGCTTTACAGAAAGAGAGAGGCTTTTTCCCAGTTTCATGTAACAGCAGATAGTGTTGTTTTTTTTGGCAGGACAGCATTTATACTGGTCAACAGTTTGAGCATTTGTTGTCATGAATGCACATAAAGAGATTTTAAATTAATTGAGAGATGAAGAAAATCTCTATATAAACACAATGTTTTTGTCAGTGTGTGAACAAGGCCTGTCACGAGACACTTGTGACATCACAGGGTGGCTGTGAGGAGCTGGGAGAAGAAAGGAGTCTACTGGTCAAACCTGACTCGGTGCAGTGATTATGAGCTGGGGCAAATCAATCAAGCACGCTCTCCAAGTAACGCTTTGTATATGTGCTCATGTGCAGCTGTGTTTCTATTCAAACATGTGTGAGCATGTGATCTCACTGAGAATCTGAGACTACATGTTAAATAAGGACAGCTTTCCATACAATGTAAAGACCTGCTTCATGAGAGGCAGGGAATCACCCAATAGAAAAAATAATGTTGTCTCTGTTATATATCATTGAAGAGATTGACCAAATGCACAACAGGGAGCAGCTGTTTTAAACAAACTGTGAAATTGCCTGATAGAAATAAGTATGGGTGCTGTAGCTGTGTGTGGGGAGAGGGACCAGAACAGAAAGGTTACAGCCATGCTACAAAAGAAGGTTGCTGCTGTGTTTAAGCTTTGCTTGCAGGTCTGCTGTCAGGTAAACTCCAGCACTGTGATCCCTGGCGCTGCTGCTTCTCAGTGGTGCTGGCATCGCCTGCAGCGGTAGGAGCGCCCTCCTGAAACCAATTGAAGACATTATCAGCAACCTGGGCAGAAAAGCTATTGTTCTGATCCATACCCTACAGAGCATTGCACAGCTAGGTAATGAGGTTGTGGGGTGGTAATGGTCAGCATTGTCTAATAATATAGACAATCAGTGTCACACTGAGCTGCAGAATTGAACTCCCTCCCATGTGTAGATAGCATCCTCCACACTCTTTGTATTGCACTCATTTGAATTACAAATTTGAATAAAGCTTTGTGTAATTCAGCATGCAATTTCACAATCCCAGAGGGTATGGAATCAACTGCTAAACTGTGGAGCCACCACAACCTCGCAAAACAATCCTATCAATAAAAGACACAGAAACCCTCTATACTAGTTCAAATGCCAAACATGTTTCTGAGGTTTTATTCAGAGCAATCCTAGATCAAAGCTCCTCTGTTTTGACCCCTGCTTTTATATTTTGTTTCACTGAAATGACAAAAGTTCCACAGGAGATTGAGGTCAGTGGACTCTTCTTCTCAACTCAAAGCCAACCCTGACATAATGACCTCCCACTACTGTACGCACACCATAAAACAGCAGCAATCCCATTCCTCAGATCTCCTGGGATTATTTGTGGAGTTGGTTACTCCGGCATGAGATCATACACATGTAATAAGTTTAAGTATACATTTCTTGATTGCAGGAGACAGGTTAGACTTTCCTCTTTCCAATAAGTTACGAATGACCTCAAATCGATCAATTGTTTGAGACAATGCAGTTGAAAGATGAATCATAAACCCGTCTTGATATTTCCAGTTGAAGGATTATGATGGATGGCATCTGTTATAAAACTTATTCCAACAATTCTGTGTCTCTCTTGAAGTTCCATCCATATTTGACCTGGTCGACCACATGTTCTAAACTGATATGGAATGACATTTGGTTTTCTATTTCAAATTGTTCTAATATATCCCACAATCAATGTATCCAGAAATAATAAGGCATACTCACGGCGAGCGCAGTGGTACCCATGACGGCGATAGTGATGAGCTACACATAAAAAGAAAAGATAATTAGGAACAGTCTATTTTTAACACAGAGCTTCTTAAACCCACTGCCTTCCACACTGTAGCCCAGAACTCAACCCCCTGAGCTACTCAGGGACAGTGGCCCAGTGGTTAAAGAAAAGGGCTTGATACCAGGAGGTTCACATCCCGGTTCAGCCACTCACTCACTGTGTGTGACCCTGAGCAAGTCAAAACGTAAAATTGGGGTCCTATTGTAAGTGACTGCAGCAGCAGTTGTTGATGCATAGCACACCCCCTAGTCTCGAAGGCACTTTGGAGAAAAGCGACTGCTAAAAGACTAATGAATAAAAAAGTAATACTCAGATCCACAAGCATGTACATTGCCTTCCACTCTGCAGGGCACCACTTCCTCTAACCACTGAGCTAGTCAAAACCACTACACCACACTGCAGCTCTGCACTCTAGTCATTGAACTGCTCAAACCCACTACCTTCCACACTGCAGCTCTGCACTCTAGTCATTGAACTGCTCAAACCCACTACCTTCCACACTGCAGCTCTGCACTCTAGTCATTGAACTGCTCAAACCCACTACCTTCCACACTGCAGCTCTGCACTCTAGTCATTGAACTGCTCAAACCCACTACCTTCCACACTGCAGCTCTGCACTCTAGTCATTGAACTGCTCAAACCCACTACCTTCCACACTGCAGCTCTGCACTCTAGTCATTGAACTGCTCAAACCCACTACCTTCCACACTGCAGCTCTGCACTCTAGTCATTGAACTGCTCAAACCCACTACCTTCCACACTGCAGCTCTGCACTCTAGTCATTGAACTGCTCAAACCCACTACCTTCCACACTGCAGCTCTGCACTCTAGTCATTGAACTGTTCAAACCCACTACCTTCCACACTGCAGCTCTGCACTCTAGTCATTGAACTGCTCAAACCCACTACCTTCCACACTGCAGCTCTGCACTCTAGCCACTGTGTCACTGAAGCCTCTCAGCAAAGCTACACTGATAAACAATTCGTGCCCTGATTGAAAATAATAAATTTCAAGTGGGCACCTTCCATCCTCAGTGTTTTGTCGACTAGTCCACGACACCTCAAGAGGGCTTGACAGTGACTCTGGCTTCCCAACTCTCCCATCTCATCCATTCTCCCTTCTTGTCCTGGGAAACGGCCTTTACGCACCTCTTCATCCTCTCCTCCTGTTTTTGCACCTCGTTGACTACCAGCTTCCTCTGTTGAGCTGAGGCTGCCTTGTGCCATGTAGGAGGAGCTGAACTGAGACCAAGAACCCCTCTTCTATGCTGAACTTGCCCCATGATATCACCGATTCAAAGGGCAGCCTTTGCATAATAAGCAGAAAACATCTGTTTAATAGACTGGTTATGATTTACAGGTGTAGCTTAGTACTGTATTATTCGTTTGTCCCTTAATTAGCCTGTCTGTTTCCTAGACAGAACAAGATTAGGCACATCCAACAGGACCACACACACAGCTACTACTACCGTTGTACACAGCATCATTACTGTAATAACTTCAGTATTCCAAAAGATCATTAAATACAACTAGAAAAGAAAACATAAAACTCGAAATTAAACCTAACACACGTGATCCATGCAGAAACCCTTACTCTTTAAGAAATGTGAGCCATGAAGTAAAATACAGGTAAACAGCACCTCCCTGCACAGGTTATGTAAATATCCAGTTTCAATCCAGCGAGGGGCGGGAGTTTTCAAGCAGCACTACACTCACGCACAGAACAACAAATTGACAGCTCTCGGCTCTCGGCTCGGTCAGACTGGGAATGAGATTTTGTTTATTCTTTCGGAGCATATAATGTTCTAGAAAGTACCAAAGTGTTTTATGTACATGTATTGTGAAGTGTTTCATATTGAGAAGTCAAAGTAACGAGTCAGCGGCACGTGTATCAAAGTTGCTAATATTAAAGAAGACGAGGTTCAGCGGTACAGTTTTTTTTTTTAAACATAGTGTTTCAGTGCTGTACAGACGTTCTATGTCGTTATCTGTTATTGATTCAGCTTTATTTAGCTGATTGCCTTTACCATGTTTTAATTTCCTGTTCCTCTGAGATAGGAATCTACCAGCTTTACATCTTTTTTTTTAACGTATTCTCATTGTGTTGATCATTAATGCACATTTCTGTACTGTGGGTGTTGTCGAGCGATTGAAAACGAGACATTTTGTGTTTGAATTGAAAGTGATGGTCTCGAGGAGTCGAATAGGTCACAATAATCCTTCATCCATGTGTCATGTAACCACATGTATGCTGTCTCTAACTGGAGGAGAGGAACACTTGCAGTACTGCTCAGCCTAAA
The DNA here is from genome assembly GCA_030684275.1 of Acipenser oxyrinchus oxyrinchus. NCBI lineage: Eukaryota > Metazoa > Chordata > Actinopteri > Acipenseriformes > Acipenseridae > Acipenser > Acipenser oxyrinchus. Next base: position 137,446 of record JAGXEW010000314.1, on the reverse strand, counting down.
GAACCACACGAGTTGTTTGAAAGGGGGATTTATTTTCAGACTTGAAGTGACTGAGACACACACACACTGAGACACACACACACACACTGAGACACAGACTGAGACACGCACACACACACTGAGACACACACACAGAAACACACACACAAACACATGGGGGGACGGGAGGATCACGTGACGCTTAAACTGAGTGGATGTGAAACAGACGAGCTCCGCATAACCTGATCGTATTTTGCTACCATTTGACCCCCTGCTGTTCTACTTCGCCAGTAACAAATACTAAACCTTCAGTAACAATGTCCCTTTATGAATATTGGGTGAATTCGACCGAGATAACCAAAAAATCAACTAAGAAAAATCCCAAAACTAGGAGTGCTACTCGACCCGATGAGGGACAAGATGGCGACCGTTGTTTTATACCTGAAGCCTTTATCTCGCAGATAGTTCAAGATGTCTCTACACGAATCGAAAGTATACTGGATAGAAAGCTTGAACAAATTATCAGCTCAGTCGACACTCTAAAGGCAGAAATTATTGAATCCGGTAAAAGGATTCAAGCAACAGAAGAACATATATCTTGCGAGGCTGTGTGGTCCAGTGGTTAAAGAAATGGGCTTGTAACCAGGAGGTCCCTGGTTCAAATCCCACCTCAGCCACTGTCTCATTGTTATTATTTAGCAGACACCTTTACCCAAGGCGACTTACAGAGACTAGGGTGTGTGAAGTATGCATCAGCTGCAGAGTCACTTACAATTACGTCTCACCCAAAAGACAGAGCACAAGGAGGTTAAATGACTTGCTTAGGGTCAGTGGCTGAGGTGGGATTTGAACCGGGTACCTCCTGATTCCAAGCCCTTTTCTTTAACCACTGGATCACAGAGCCTCCTCGTTGTGTGACCCTGAGCAAGTCACTTAACCTCCTTGTGCTCCGTCTTTCAGGTCAGACGTAGTAAGTGACTGCAGCAGAAGCAAAGTTCACAAACCCCAGTCTCTAAGTCGCCTTGGCTAAAGGCGTCTGCAAAATAAATAAATAATGATATATTTTATTGAGGACAGAGAAACTGATCGAGATGAGTGTATAGTGATGGCTGAGAAGGTGATAAAAGAGTTACAAGAGCGGGTGGAGGATGCCGAGAACAAGGGGAGACATAAAAATGCAAGAATCACGTCTGCCTGATGGCATGGAGGGGAAATCAACAACACACAAGCAACTGGACATTACAGCCAAGCATGGAATCCTTAAAATAGAGAGAGCTCACCGCTCGCTCTCACCCAAGCCTGGAGCTGAAGAAAGACCGCAACCCATTATCGTGAGATTCCACAACTACAGGGATAGACAAGCCGTACTGGAGGCTGCAAGAAAGAAGGGCGATCTGAGATTCAACAGGAGGAAAATAATGCTCTTCCAGGATTTTTCGTTTGCCGTTCACAAGAACCGCCAAGAGTTCGACTCAATACGCAAGCAACGACGAGATGACAGCATTCGATTTGCTTTGCTGTACCCTGCCACGCACGGATTCGATTCGCTTTGCTGTACCCTGCCACGCTCGGATTCTATTTGCTTTGCTGGACCCTGCCACACTCGGATTCGATTTGCTTTGCTGTACCCTGCCACGCTCGGATTCGATTTGCTTTGCTGTACCCTGCCACGCTCGGATTCAATTCGCTTTGCTGTTCCCTGCCGCACTCGGATTCGATTTGCATTGCTGTACCCTGCCACGCTCGGGTTCGATTCGCTTTGCTGTACCCTGCCGCACTCAGATTCGATTTGCTTTGCTGTACCCTGCCACACTCGGATTTGATTTGCTTTGCCCTGCCACACTCGGATTCTATTTGCTTTGCCCTGCCACACTCGGAATATTTCATGATGGAAAACCAAGATCCTTCAAAACTCCGCAATCAGCTGAGGCCTTCCTAGATGAACTGCATGCTTCTTGGCCTGTCAAGTGAGACTTTAAACACTGGAATATGGTAATACATGCCAGTTGAGCTGCATCGCTTTAGTTATGGACTTCACATTAAGTTGTACAACAGCATTTTCAAGGCAATGTTTACTTTATTTTTAAAAATGTATTTTTTCTTATGCTGTACTGCCCTTAGACATTGACACATACCGTTATAATGTGTATGAATGTATGTATGTATGTATGTATGTATGTATGAATGTATGTATGTGTGTATGTATGTATGTATGTATGTATGTATGTATGTATGTATGTATGTGTGTATATATATATATTTTTTTTTTTTGCTTGCTGCGTATATCGACAGACGGATCTGGAGTTAAGAAAAATATGTTTATATTTTATATATAGTTAATAAGTGGTGGGGCGATCGGGGAGCATTAAATTCCTTCGATGTGCAGAGTACGGATGCCTGCATATGTTCTACTGTGGGCCTGTTTGCTTTGTCACATACTCTGTTGGACTGCAGCCGTGAGATTGTGCTGTCCTACAGACGAGTGCGGGAAGAAAAAGTTTAAAACTACTTTTGTTTATTTTGTAATACGGGCTGCAACCCCCCCTTTTTGTTTTTCAGACGATATTGTTGATCGTTCTTGTTGTATATGGTTGTTTTCACATTTTGTTCGTTCTTGTTATAAGAAATGTTCAATCTACCATGGTTACATGTGGCAACTATGTAAAGAGCAGTTCAAAAGAGGGAGATGTTACTGGATCAGGGCATTTCAGGAACATATACAATACTGATTTAATGTCTGATATATTATCCGTAATACAAACTACGCTAACTAACAATGGCTGATATTAAGGGAATTACGATGTGTTCCTGGAACGTGAGGGGGTCAATCATCCCATCAAAAGGAAAAAGATTTTAAATGTTCAAGGAGGAACATGTCCACATTGCTTTCCTTCAAGAAAGCCATTTAGAGTCACATTATAAGAGGCTGTGTGGTCCAGTGGTTAAAAAGGGCTTGTAAGCAGGACATCCCTGGTTCAAATCCCACCTCAGCTACTGACTCGTGTGACCCTGAGCAAGTCACTTCACCTCCTTGTGCTCCGTCTTTCGGGTGAGACGTAATTGTAAGTGACTCTGCAGCTGATGCATAGCTCACACACCCTAGTCTCTGTAAGTCACCTTGGATAAAGGCGTCTGCTAAATAAACAAATAATAATAATAATTGAACATGAGAAATTTAAAACAGAATGGATCAGGCAAATCTACTACTCCTCGTATACATCTAAAAGTAGAGGGCTGATCATTTTAATACATGAAAATGTGCCGTTTATCATTGAAGAGTGTGTAAAAGACACACAGGGTAGATATATACTTGTAAAAGGCTCTCTTTATGGCGAGTCAATTGTTTTGGGAAATCTACTGTATATGCCCCAAATAATTTTGATGTTAATTTTTTATGGATGTATTCTCCAAGGTAAAGGATTTTTCCTGTGCAAACGTTATACTTGGAGGGATTTAAACAGCATCTGGGATATTAAACAAGATAGATCCCATGTAATATTGAGCCATAGAGGCCCTTGCATAAAAGAGATCTGAAGAGAGTTTGATCTTCTAGATATATGGAGACTTTTAATCCAAGAAACAAGGAGTTTACATATTTTTCAACAGTTCATCAGACTCATTCAAGAACAGATTATTTTTATCAGCAGAAAGACTCTAGAAAAAATTATCAGGGCATCTATAGGAAACATAATAATATCAGAACATGCACCTATTTATATATCATACAAACCCTCTAATTTTGAGAGCAGTGTGTTCTCATGGAGTTTCAAACCCCATTTAGTTAAGGACCCTTTGTTTATTCCTTACATGGAAGATCAAATTAAAATATTTCTAGAGTCCAATGACTTGCCTGATACAGACCCATCGTTGCTTTGGGAAACTTTTAAGGCCTGTGCTAGGGGATGATAATATCAAATTCTTCCCAAGAAAAACAACGGAAAATACAAGAGAGATTTAGAAAAAGAATAGCGGATCTAGAAAAGAAAATGACAGCGTCTCCTAATAAAAAGATTGCTTGGGAATTAACTGCTGCCCATGCCTCTCTGGATGCTTTGGTCACGCAGGAAGCAGGCTCCATGTTATTATATGCAAGACAGCGCTTTTATAAATATGGCAATAGACCAGGAAGATACCGAGCCAAATTCTTACAGGGACTTAGACAGAGTAACTTCATATCATCTATTAAAGAGAAGTATAAAAATAGAAAAATGTTAAAAAAAAAGATATCAATAATATTTTTAAGCAATATTATGAGAGCCTATATAAATCTGATTGTGGAAATTCCACTCATGACGAGTACATTCCTAGATAAAATCAATATTGCACAGATTTCAGACAGTGAGAGATGTAGCCTGGAGCAGCCCCTATCCAAAACTGAGCTTACAGAAGCAATACAATGTTTAAATAATAACAAATCCCCAGGCCCTGATGGATTTGGAATAGAATTCTATCAAACTTTCTTTCCTCTTCTTAATCAGCCTTTGCTTAATATGTTTAATGATGCATCTCGGAAGGGTACTCTTCCTCCGTCACTCAGATCAGCCAATATAACCTTAATTCTGAAAAAGATCCCGAAGACTCTTCATCATATAGGCCCATATCCTTATTGACCACGGGTGCAAAGGTCCTTGCTAAGGTGCTAGCCCGACGACTTGAGCATATTTTACCTAATATTATTAATCCAGATCAGACAGGATTCATACAAAACAGACAATCTAATAACAACATGAGACGACTGTTGAATGCAATACAGCACTCACAAAATACCAAAGTAGAAACTGTTATAGTTGGTTTGGACGCTGAGAAGGCATTTGATAAGGTGGAGTGGCTATACTTGTTCGAAGTATTGCAACATATAGGCCTGGGAGAGAGATGTATCAAATATATTAGCGTTCTGTACCAAAATCCAATGGCTTCTGTAATCACGAATGGTCTATGTTCTGAAGAGTTTTCTCTTTGCAGGTACAAGACAGGGTTGTCCACTCTCGCCTCTGTTGTTTGCTCTGGTAATTGAACCATTGGCTGAGGCCATAAGGTGCGATCCCAATATTCATGGTGTTCAGATTGGTGGAACACAACACCATCTATCTTTGTACGCAGACGATATCATACTTTTTTTTGACTAAACCTCATATATCAATACCTAGACTTGTGGAGGTGATTGAATCCTTTGGAGCCTTTGCGGGATACAAGATTAATTTTAATAAATCATTGATTATGCCAACAAACTCCTCTCAGGCTAACCCCCTGCCTATGGCGCCTTTTCTGGGGTCTCCAAGAGGCATGACATATTTGGGAAATGCTTGGGAAATTTATATAGGGATAATGTTTCCCCATTAATTAATAAAATTAAAAAAAGATTTAGAAAGATGGACTTGCCTACCTCTGTCCCTTATGGGAAGAGCAGGAATAATTCAAATGAATGTGCTACCCAGAATCTTATATGCCCTTCAAATGATATCTGTACCACTTCTGAGCAAGGATTTTAAAAATATACATCAGGCAGTGAGAACATTTCTATGGGCGGGGAAGAAACCAAGATACCAGCTCAAACAATTACAACTACCAATAAAAATGGGTGGTCTGGCAATCCCTCATTTTAAATTTTATAATTGGGCCTGTACATTTAAAATTCATCAGAGAATGGTTTGCACACAGTGCAGATTGTACATGGTTGGATATAGAGTCTGATGTAGTTAAACCTGTTAATCTGACATGCTTACTAACAATGAAAGAAAAACAATGGAAAAAGCTGGTCAGGGGAAATGTCGTTCTGAGCAACACATTAAGGGTATGGCAAGAAATTAAAACATTTCATAACAAGGAGGGGTTCGGTCAGTTATTGGCTGCAATAGTGGGGAACACGAGTTTTAAACCTGGTCTGTCAGATGCTGGCTAGAAGCTTTGGGATAAAAGTGGTATAAAGTTTGTGTGACCTTTGGGGGAATAACTGCCTGAAACCCTTTGCCCAGCTGGGAGAGCAATTTAATATCCCTTCGCAGTATTTTTTTAGGTATTTGCAAATCAGACACTATGTCACTTCTAATCTTATGATGAATGCCTCCAACTACACCCTTGCAATTGTAGAAAAATTGTTAACTGACAAGGTAACTAATCACTTTATATGAAGATGTTATGATGCTTTGTATTCGGTAACTACACTGGATTGTGGGGTGAGTAGGCTGGGATGGGAGCAGGACCTAAACATAATAATAGATAATGAAACCTGGGAAGATATTATCAACCGGATACATTCAAACGTGACAAGTAACCAACAACAGAAAGGCAATTTAAAATTATCCATAGATTGTATTTCACTCCTTATGAATTACATAAATTTAACCCACAAAAGTCACAAGTATGCACCAGGTGTAAAAGGCACCTGGGACATACATACACTGTATTTGGTCCTGTTCTCCTCTAAAGCAGTTTTGGGATAGAATATGTAGGGAAGTCAAGAATATTTGTGGTATGCAATTGGAGAGTGACCCGCTAGTGCTCATTTTAGGAGCTCCCTGAATGTACATTGTGAAATGCACAAACTCATAAGGGGCTTCTTGTAATGGCTAGAAAATGCATAGAATTTGGGATCCCTTTTGAAATATATTGGACCTGCTCTCTCAGACTTAATATTGAAGGGATATTGAATGCAAAGTACTGCATAAGGTTACCATGATCACAATTGCTGTTTTTATTTTTAATTTTTATTATTATTTATTGTTTCTACTGCCTTATTTTCATATATATATATATATATATATATATATATATATATATATATATATATATATATATATATATATATATATATATTTATATATATATATATATATATATATATATATATATATATATATATATATATATATATATATATATATATATATGTCATATATCTTGTATCATTGTATGACAAAGAATATATACTGTTTGCCACATTGTAAATATGTAAAAGCAAAAATAAATACTAAAATTAAAAAAAAATCTTGTAACTAGATTTCTAAATGATATCTGAATGCACACATTTATAAAAAGCTGTATTTATTTTCTCCTCATTTCTGGCAGCCCATACTAACGCCGCTCGGAACTTTCGCATTTTTAAATCCTAACGGTCTCTGCTCAGCGGAGTGGAATGTTCAGGAGCCGGTTGCCTAGCAGCGTCTCCCCCTCCTTCTCTGCCCCGCCCCCTCTCTCCCTCTCTCGTTGCACCAGCTAGGAGTTCACTTTCAGCTTCGTTATATTATATAGCGCCATTCTTTACTAACTTTTACAAATGAGCTTATTGGAGGCTTCGTGTTTTTAAGATGGTTTAGGTGCAGTCCGGGCAGACTGACTGGAGCATCTTTACAGTATACCGCACTGCGCTCCGCAGTCATATATCTTGTATCATTGTATGACAAAGAATATATACTGTTTGCCACATTGTAAATATGTAAAAGCAAAAATAAATACTAAAATTAAAAAAAAAAAAAAAACAGACACATTGAGACACACACACACACAGACACACACACACTGAGACACACACACACTGAGACACAAACATACACACACACACTGAGACACACACACACACTGAGACACACACACACACACTGAGACACACACTGAGACACACACACACACACTGAGACACACACACACACACACACACTGAGACACACACACACACTGAGACACACACACACACTGAGACACACACACACACACACACACACACACTGAGACACACACACACACACACACACTGAGACACACACACACTGAGACACACACACACTGAGACACACACACACTCAGACACACACACACACACACACACACACACTGAGACACACACACACACACACTGAGACACACACACTGAGACACACACACACTGAGACACACACACACACACACACACACACTGAGACACACACACACACACACTGAGACACACACACTGAGACACACACACACACACACTGAGACACACACACTGAGACACACACACACACTGAGACACACACTGAGACACACACACACACACAGTGAGACACACACACATACACACACACTGAGACACACACTGAGACATACAGGAAACGGGAGATTTTCAAACAGGAAATAGAACATTTCTAGAATCGAGCAGAACCTTCAGGTTTTCAGCGAAAGCTGGTCAGGCTTGGGTGTAAGCTTAAAAAATGAACGCATTTCAACAACTGCGCAGTGGTGCAGCGGGCTAAGGTCATGTGCGCTTCAAGAATGTCATGATGCAAGTTCAAACCACGATATTTTTTTGTTTTTCACTGCGATATGTGCTGTTTTAAAACAAATACATTGTTTCATATAAATGGTGTGGATATCAAACTGCTTGCATTCCCTGGTTTGTTTTGACGTTGACCAACATGTGGAATCATAGGATTGGTAGATGTCCAGTTATTTAGCTTTTCTGTTTGAAAAGTCGCTACACACCCTTAAAAAGTAGACAGAAGAGGAGGAAGAAAAGAACAATTTGACGTTAGTTTGACGACTTATATCTCATTGTGTATAAGAGGTATTTATGTTTTTTTTCACATTTGATGTAAGAGTGTTTCAGGCTTTTGGTACAGATGGTAATTCTAAGTGATTTAGTTTTGCCGCTGCAACATGTTGAAAACAGCTAAACTCTTGGAGCTGTATAGAGACTCTCGGTCATTTCAAACACGTTTTTCTAACTCCTCTCAATCCCACGACAAAAACATTGTCAATGTAAATAAACAAGTTAGAAAAACGCAACAGCCATTTAAAGGGGTGATATCAAACACAAAAGCCCAAGTTAGGAGAAGCAATTAGGCCAATCTTGTCAAGCATCAAGCAAATAGGCACGCTTGGAAAGGTGCTGGGGCCCAAGATTCACACAATTCTTGCTTCTAACTTGGTGCCTTTTTTTGATCGCTTCGCTCCACTTTATCACTCCACTTGAAATGCTCTTTGTATGACTTGAAGTGACTGAGACACACACACTGAGACTGCGACAGACACACACACACACTGAGACACACACACACAGGTACAGACACACTCACACACATATATAATTAATCTTTAGTAAGCTGACTTTAGACTGGAATAAAAGGGTATCTATTTTTATTTGGGAGATCAAAGGCATGTTTTTTTCTCTAAATATTAAATGCTATACGTTTTGTATCAATTGATAATAACAACATTTTCTGCCGATTTATCAAAGAATGGAAAAATTCACCTTTCACAGAACACAGATTTCCCTGCAGGTACTGACACACACACACACACACACACACACACACACACACACACACACACACACACACAGATACTGACACACACACGCACACACACACAAAGATACTGACACTCTCACACACAAACACAGACACACACAGGGACTGACACACACACACACACACACACACAGGTACTGACATGCAAACACATACACACACACGTACTGATACACACACACACACACAGAGGTACTGACTCACACACACACGCACAAAGATACTGACACACACACACACACAAGTACCAACACACACACACGTACAGACACACACACAACCACACACACAGGTACTGACACACACACACACTTATGCTAATAGTTAAATATGCAAATTTCAACATTACAAGAGTCAATCAAATCGCATGAAAGCACAAAGCGGGCGGAGCTCATTTGCATACAAACTCCAGTGTTTGCTGGCCAGTTAAATATTTAGCTAAATGTTAAAGCTAGTTAAGAGATTTAAGATTTATTTAAATATTTAGTTAGTTAAGAGATTTAAGATTTATTTAAATATTTAGCCAACTGTTAAATCTTGTAACTAGATTTATAAATGATATCTGAATGCACACATTTATAAAAAGCTGTATTTATTTTCTCCTCATTTCTGGCAGCCCATACTAACGCCGCTCGGAACTTTCGCATTTTTAAATCCTAACGGTCTCTGCTCAGCGGAGTGGAATGTTCAGGAGCCGGTTGCCTAGCAGCGTCTCCCAAATTCAAATTCAAATTCAAAGGTGCTTTATTGGCATGACCATTATTTACAGTATTGCCAAAGCAATGTATACACAGTACATCATCTGAACATTAAATAGACAATAACACTGATGAGAATAATAATGATAATAATAATGGTAAACAAATATAAATAATAACCACGTTATTAATAATTTAACAATAACAACAATGAAATATAACAAGATTTGAACTAATATAGAGTGCTCACTGTTTGTCCCTCAGGCTGTGACAGGTGGCTGTGTACTGGGCTGCCAGTTGTACACAGCTGGACACCTCTCCGAGGAGGATTGGGAGTTTCTGAGAGTCTGGCAGGTCTGGGAATGTTTTGCAGAGATTTTTTTATTTGTGGGAAGAAAGTTTCCCTTATTTCTGTGTATTTTGTACACTGCAGTAGAAAGTGCATCTCTGTCTCTACTTGTTGGAGTTGACAGTGATGACACAGCCGGTCCTCTTTGGGCAGCCAGGTCTGCCTGTGTCGGCCTGTTTCTATGGCCAGGCTGTGCTCACTGAGCCTGTATTTGGTTAGGATCTGCCTCTGCTTGTTGTCTTTCACCCTGCTCAGGTATTCAGCCAGGGTGTAGTGTGTTTTAGGGCCCGATAGCACTAATTTGCTTTGTGTTTTTGTGTGTGTGTCCCAATAGGTGAGGTAGTTTTGTTTGTGTTGTGTTATAATTTGGTTAACTCGAATTGTCTGTGTTGGAGCAGTGCTGTCCTGAGGCTGGTTGGTGTTAGTGCAGTGAGCTTCAGGACCAGCTGGCTGAGGGGACTCTTCTTTTGGCTCAGTTCTTGGTACTGCAGGGCTTTACTGTGGTAGGAGTTTGGGTTGCTTTGTTTTAGATGAAGCCAAAATTTAATTGCTCTTTTTTGTATTGAGATCAATAATGGATATTGACCTAGTTCTGCCCTGCACGTGTTGTTTGGTGTTTTTCTCTGTATTTGCAGGATGTTTTTGCAGAACTCTGTGTGCAGGGCTTCTATTGGGTGTTTATCCCATTTAGTGTAATCCTGCTCTGTGAGCGGACCCCACACTTCACTGCCATACAGGGCAATGGGTTTGATAACACTTTCACACCACATTTATTTTCTGTATACATTGATTTAATTGTGTCATAGGTTTTACCTCCTACACCACTTTGGAGGAGTTTATAAAATAATCCTTCGTGCCAGATTGAATCAAAAGCCTTTTTGAAATCTATAAAGCAAGCAAATAATTTATTTTTATTTTGGTTTACATGTTTGTCTATTAGGGTGTGTAGGGTGTAAATATGATCAGTAGTGCGGTGTTTTGGAAGGAAGCCAATCTGACTCTTACTCAAGACACTGTGTTCGGTAAGGAAGGCCAGTGTTAATGATACTGCAGAATACCTTCCCCAGGTTACTGCTCACACAGATGCCTCGGTAGTTATTGGGGTCGAATGTGTCTCCACTCTTAAAGACAGGGGATATAATCCCTTGGTTCCAGATGTCAGGAAGTAGCCCACACTTAGTATCAGGTTAAACAGTTTGAGCAGGGCCTCCTGCAGCTTAGGGCTGCTGTGCTTCAGCATCTCATTGGAGATGCTGTCTACCCGCTGGCTTTCCTATTCTGGAGGGTCTGCAGTTTCTCTTTAAGTTCCTGCACAGTGATTGGAGAGTCCAGTGGATTCTGGTTGTCTTTAATTGACAATTCTAGTTTTTTCAGTTTTTCATAAATATTGTTTTGATCTAATGGTTGTTCATTGTGTGTTATGTTTTGATAGAGTTTTTCAAAATGGTTTTTCCATATATTTCCATTTTGTATGGCCAATTCTTCTGGTTTTGATTTATTTAGTTTTTTCCAATGTTCCCAGAATCGGTTTGAGTTAATGGACTCCTCGATTTCTGTCAGTTGCTTGTTGATGTGGTTATTTTTTTCTGTTTTAGTGTGCGTTTATAGTAATTTAGAGTTTCACAGTAGCTGAGGCGTAAATCTTGGTTGTCTGGTTGTCTATGTTTTTGATTTGATAAAGTCTTTTCCTTATATTTTTACAATCTTCATCAAACCAATTTTCTTCTTTCAGTTTTTTCTTTTGAGTGTTCCGAATTATTTTTAGTTTGGATTTTAAAGCTGCCTGTCTAAATATTTCATTCAGGTTTTCTACAGCTAGATTTACTCCCTGTTTACTGTGAGTATGTGGTGTAACCAGAAAGGTGTTTAATAGTGATTGGATTTTTGGATGGCTGATTGCTTTCTGGTATTCTTCTGCACTGTTTGGAGCCCATCTGTCGGAATGATGGAGGTTATACAGCTTGCAGGGCTGTGTCTGTGTGTTGCTGGTCTGCTCTGTTCTTTTGAGGAACACAGTTATTTGACTGTGGTCTGACAGAGGAGATATTGGCCTGACAGTGAATGCACTAATAGAGGAAGGGTCTAGGTCAGTAATGGTGTAATCTACTACACTGTTGCCAAGAGCTGAGCTGTAGGTGTGTCTTCCTAAAGAGTCCCCTCGGATCCTACCGTTAATAATGTACAGGCCTAGGCCTTGACAGAGTTGCAGTAATTGTCTCCCACTTTGATTTATTTCTCTATCATAGCTGTTTCTCTGGGAGACAATAGGGCTGGAATATAGGGGTTTTGCCTGAATATATGTTGGTCTCCCTGTGTGCTGGTGAAGTCAGGCTGCTTGCCTGTCCTGGCGTTCAGATCTCCACAGATCAGAACATTTCCCTGGGCCTGGAAGTGGCAGATCTCTGTGTGGAGACTGGTAAAGGTTTCCTCACTATAGTATGGGGATTCTGAGGGGGATATATATTGCACACAGGAAGATTTCATTTTGTGCAGAGACAATATTTCTGATGATTTTAAGCCACAAATGTGACTCTCCCCGTTTAATTGGCTCTATTGAGTTGGTGAGCTCTGCTTTGTACCAAATGATTATTCCCCCAGAGTCTCTGCCTCGTCTGACTGTGGTCTTTTTCAGTGAGGGCACTATGATCTCCCTATAGCCTGAAGGACAGTGAGTGGACACATCTGCCCTGCACCATGTTTCCTGCAGGATGATGATATCCAGGCCTTTCACTCTCTCTATAAACTCTGGGGCTGTGCTCTTCAGCCCAAACACTGAGGAGCTCAGGCCCTGGATATTCCACATTGTGATGGACAAAGATTTAATCATATTTATATTTGCAATTATTTTTCTATTTTTTGTCTTAGAATTAAACAAAACATTTTGGAGAGAAAAAAAAGATATATACATATTTGTTTTGTAATAATTCACTAAATATTAATTATATTTACGTTTTGCTGCTGAAATCTCTACATTACATATATATATATACTTTTTCCCCTTTTCTCTTTTCCTTTCCTCCCCTTTTCTCTCCTTTTTTTACAATCTATTTAATTTTTTTTTTAATAGTAGTGACTTAGCTCATAAATCTTGTGCAGATGAGGTTCAGGAGGTGGTGAATCTCCTCCAGCTCTGTGCTCCCAGTCCCTGCTGGTCTGCTGAGGGCCGCAGCGTAGCTGTGAGCCTGCTGCTGGGATGGCTGGGCTGGGTGCTGGAATGGGCTGGCAGGACCGGACCTGGGTCCGCTGGGCTGGGCTGGGCGCTGGGCTGGGCTGGGCTGGGCAGGTGCCGGTTGTGTTGTCCAGGCTGTGGACGGAGGCTCCTGGGGGCCCACCTGGCTGTCTGTGGGCTGTGCTGTGGTCTGTGGACGTTGAGGCCTCTCCTGTTGCCGTGTTGGGGGCTGGCTGGGTCTCGGCCCAGGGTGACGTCTTTCAGGGTCTTGGCAAAGATGCTGACTCCCCGCTGGTGCAGGTGCACGTGGTTGTACAGGTGTTGCAGCCCAAGGGTGGGGTGGTGTGCCAGGTGCACGTTGGGTAGTAGAGCGCACCCTCGGGAGACTTCCGCGTTGATCTTCTGGATGGTGTATTGGTGGAAATCCTTTCTGGGCAGCAGGGTGGAGATGATGATTTTTGAATGCGGAAATTCCTGGGTGGCCCTCTCCGCCACTCTCCTGATGGACTTGGCCACGTTCTCCTGCTGGGCCCTCAGATCATTGGTGCCTGTGTGAATGATTATGTGTCCGGGGGAGCCGAGGGTGGACTCACACAGAGCCTCCAGGGCCTTCTCTGTGGTCGGACACCAGATCTTGGACACTGTGTGTTTTGGGAAGAGCCACTTTTCATCGATGTATTCCCCGTTGGAGTCCATCAGCAGGGCGATCTCAGTGCTGCGGTGCTTTGCAGCCGGTCTGCCCAAGGGGGTCGGGGCTGTGCCTGGGTCAGCGTGTGTGTTGGGAGTGTTCTGTGTGCTGTTCGTGTGTGTGGTGTGTGTGTCAGGCTTTGTGTGATTGCCAGTGTGTCTGGCTGGGGGCTGTCGGTGTTGTCTGTGTGTGTGTGTGTCGGTGTGTCAGTGTGTTTGGCTGGTGTGCTGTGTGTGTGTGTCAGTGTGTCCTTGCAGGCTGGGGCTGGGGGCACTGTGCTGTCTGGGTTGCTGTGCCTCCTGCAGGGCTGTGGGGACTGTGAGTGTGTGCAGTTGCTCCCTCAGGCTCTGTACTGTTTTGTCTCTGTGCTGCAGCTCCTCTCTCAGTCCGGTCAGTTCTCTTCTCAGGGTTTCCCTGTCCTGCTGCAGCTCCTTCACCTCTGCCTTCAGTTCCCTGAATGAGGCTTTATATTCGTTCTTGATCTGACTGGTCTGGTCTTTCAACTGCTGTGTGATGTCGCTCTCTGTGAGCCTGGCCGGACTAGCTCCCTGAGCTCTGTCAGCTCCACCTCTAGCAGGGAGAGGCTTGCCTTCATGATTGCCACTGTGCTGTGGAGCTCGGGGGACTGGGTGAGGAGGGGCTGGCTATCTCCAGGGACTGTGCTCTCCTCTGCTGGGACAGTGGGGACTGGGGCTGTGCTGTCAGTGCTGCGGGCAGGCTGTGTGCTGTCAGGGACAGGGCTTGCTGCTGTAGGTGTCCCTGTGTTTTGGCTCTTTGGTTTTGCAGACTCAGCCAGCTCTTTTAAGGCCAGGAAATTCTCCTCAAAAGACACCAGGCTTGCCTCACTGCCCTGTATCATGATAGTGCCGTTCTGATACAGATTTACTGTGAACACTGTGTGGTGTGAGTCTGCGTCTTCCCTTATTTTCAACTGTCTCCCCTGGCAGATGCCTCCCTTTTTACATGTATATACATTTTACATATGGCTGTGTGCCAGGCGTCTGTGTGCTCAGTGAAGAGGAGCAGGTTAGTGGTGACAGTGTTTTCTCCAGCCTGGAAGCAGTCAGCAATGAGAGTCTCTGGGCTCTCTCTCAGCACTCTGTGCTTGTGTTGTTTCCTGGCCTGAGCGCTCTTCACCTCCCCAGGGAATTGGAACACAGGGCTCAGGGGCGGGGCTGCATTACTGCACTGCTCAATGCATCCATTTCCAACCGTCAACCTCACACACCAACTGCCACTTCTCACACAGGCTCACTTTAAAATGGATTGAATTTCATTTTAAATAAGGTGAGAGGCTTACCTTTTATAACTCAAAGTCCAGATAATTTGCTGTTTTCCTAGCAGTTTTTCTGTTATTTCTTTGATTGTATACTCTGTCCTTTTCTTTCTTTTTTTCTTCTTTCCTTTCTGTCTTTCTTTTCCTTTCTTTTCTTTTTCTTTCTTTTTTCTTCTTTCCTTTTATTCTTTCTTCTTTCCTTTCTTTCTGTCTTTCTTTTTCTTTCATTTTTCTTTCTTTCCTTCTCTCACTTCTCTCTGCTGTTAGCTCATCTCTTCTGGTCCTGTTTTTGTCTTTATAGTTTTACTTTATTTATTTTTAATGTTTTGAAATATATATATTTTTGAAAATAGTCTCTAATTGTACTCTTTGTTTTTACTGAAATAAAAATAACATTTCTCCAGTGTTTATTTCATTCTAAGACAATAAATATTTTGTATATTTAGGAGCTCATGTTAAGCATGTCTCTCTCTCTCTCTGTCTTCCCCTCTCTCCCCCCTCTCTCTTTTCCCCTCTCTCTCTAGACAGCTCATGTTGACCTCTCTCCCCCTCTCTCTTTCCCCCCCCTCTCTCTCTCATGTTGACCTCTCTCCCCCCTCTCTCTTTTCCCTTCTCTCCCCATCTCTCTTTTCCCCTCTCTCTCTAGACGGCTCATGTTGACCTCTCTCCCCCTCTCTCTTTCTGTATTTATGAAGAGCTTCATTCCAAAATGCTCCTGTATCAATTTTCACTGTTTTTTGATAAATTGATGTTACTAATAACTTTTAATGAGCTGGAAATTCCCTGCCAGTTTGACTGTAAAAACTAAAACATAAATGTTTGCTTAATAATACACAGTGTTGAGTAAGAAGAGAATTGTGAATTGTCACTGACTGCTTGCAATGTGCCCTGCAATGGACTGGCCTCCCGTCCAGGGGGTTGTCCCGTCTTGTATTGCCCTGTGTGTGTTTGTGTGTGTTTGTGTGTGTGTGTGTGTGTGTGTGTGGTGCCCTGCGATGGACGGTGTCTTCGGGTTGGGCTCCGACTCACCGTGACCCTCTGAAGGAATAAGCAGTTATGATAATGGATGAATGGTCACAGCTTCATTCCAAAATGCTCTATATCCATTTTCACTGTTTTTGGTAAATTTGATGTTTTTGTTTATTTTTATTTTTGATACAATTAATTCCTATGTTAGTAGGAACAATAAAACAAACAAGTTACAAGTGAAATATCGCAGTGTTTCGCATGAAGAATTTTACACTACATGATAATAAGGCTACCCCTCCAGAGTAAATCTATAGTAATATCTGGAAATGTGTGGAACTGGCATTGAACTCGTTTAGGTATGAAGAAACTCTTCATATTTTAAATTTACAATTGGGACAAATTGATGATAGTAGAGTGAGATTGATACTTGGTTACAATAGCTATGCAATCCCTAATTAAACTCGTAAATCTAACATGTAAAACCAGATAGAAAATATTAAGCTTACCCCTGCCACATGAAATGCTCAACAGGATTATGCTTTTCCAAAAAGAAATCATTTTATGTTTTTCCGTCAAGACAAGTTTCCATTCCATACCAGTTACAGGTGTGCTTAAAGAACAAAAGTACCCCACCTAAGTTTCGTTTGCTATCACCGTCTCAAACCAGATGCATTGTGTGATTTCCTGCCTATTGTTGAATATACCAACTGTATCCTTTTATAGCTGGGCAGCAGTGTAGAGTAGAGGTTAGTGGGAGGAGGGGGCTCTGGACTCCTGACCGGAGGCTCTTGTTTATGTGGGTTCAACCCTAGGTGGGAAAGCTAGTTAGACCCTTGAACAAGCAGGCAGGTACTTTACCTCCTAGATTGATAGACAGACAGCTAGACCCTTGAGCAAACTCAGTACAACTCGCAGGCAGGTAGGCAGTCAGGCACCTGGCCACCACAGGAGTCGCTGGTGCGCAGTGGTGAGCCAAGGATTGCCCTGCCGACGCAAACCCACCCCACCCGGGCGGCTCAAGCTTGGACAATTGTGCGCGCCCCTGGGAACCCCCAACCCCCAGTCGGCGATGGCATAGCCTGGATTCAAACCAGCATTGATCTCCAGCCTATAGGACTATAGCACCCTGCACTTAGAACCAGCATTGCTTTCCAGGCTACAGGACTATAGCACCCTGCACTTATACAATGTTTCTGAGCACCTACATCTTCACATCATTAAAATATTATACATTATATTGTCATGATGTTTGACCAAATGTTTTCATAACATTTTTATGATACCATTGTGTATTTGCTGGGTAAACTACCAAGGCATTGTAAAGTATTGCTATGAAGATGAGCTTTGGGTAACCCAGCCAGTTGTGTTGCTCAGACAAACATTTTGTTCCCTGATTGTGGTTTTATAGATAAGGTGAACACTGAATGAAAATGCTAGTTTTTTATTTATTTATTTATTTATTTATTTTGTATTATATGTACAGTGCCCTCCGGATGTATTCATACATGACAAAAAGTTGTTTTAGCAAAATAAAACAAGTGTACATGATGTTTTCTTTGCATAAATCCATGCAAACATGAAACATTGTAAGACTATCAGTGTTAGATAACGCAAAAACGTTTCTGTCCAAAACAAACTAAAGGGAAAATAAAAGACACAAACAACACTTTTAAATTACACCAAAAACACTAAATATACAGAGAGTGGGAGGCAGGGAGGGAGGGAGGGACAGTGGTAAAGTAAAGCACAGGGAAGCATTGTAAAAGCACAGAGAGAGAGAGAGAGAGAGAGAGGAGGGACAGTGGTAAAGTAAAGCAGGGGGTCAGGGGTGGACGACGACAGTGTTATTTCATTTTAAAACAATGTTTTATTATTTATTTTTAAGAGCTTCGAAGTTGTGATGAAATCCAGGAACATCTTTCTCTGTTCTGCAACAAACACACTCGAGTTCTAGCAATCCTCCAAAACAACAACAACAACAACATCGTGCTTCAAGCTGACAAGTAAAGCAGCCCTTTCTTTATTATTATTATTATTATTATTATTATTATTATTATTATTATTATTATTAATTTCTATGCAGACTCTCTTATCCAGGGCGACTTACAATTGTTACAATTATATCTCATTCTTTTTTTTTATACAATTACCCATTTATACAGCTGGGTTTTTTACTGGAGAAATCTAGGCAAGTATCTGCCTGCTTGCTCAAGGGTCTAACGAGATAGCTGTCTGTGTGTCTATCAATTTAGGAGGTAAAATACGAGCCTGCTTGCTCAATGGTACAGCAGCAGTATGTCCCCCACCTGGGATTGAACCCACACAAGACCCTCCAGAACCCAGAGCCCTCACCACTACTGCACATTTCATTTTTTTCTAGCTGCCCTGTGTTTTAAGTTTCCAGTAGGTATTTACTGTAGGGGAGGAGGGGTTGAACTTTGAAGTCCACACACACACCACAAAATGGCCGTCCACTGCTGAGAACAACCCCACCACCTTGAGTCATGAAGCAGCCATTTTGTGAAACCTTGTTCTGATCGGAGTGTAAGTGAAGGTTGACATTCCTGGGGCATTTCATAACAAACATGGGGGAGATTTATTGTATTTTAAACAAAGCAGACAACTGGAACCAAATCAATATGTTGTATGAATCTGAATTCATTGTTGTCTCTCTGTGCAACATTATAATATAATATGTGTTTTATTATTTGTGATCACCTTGTGATGAGGATGATGTCACTTTAGACAGATATAGAGAGGGAAGGGAGGAAAGGACCGCACCCAACACCTGCAACCTGCTACACAACCATACTGGAATTTTTTGTGTTTGAAGCCAATCTGAAAATAACAAGTAACAAACGACTCTAGGGCCTCTGGCTTTCATCTGGCTTCATGCATGAATAAGTATTCACAATGCACTCATTTAGGTTTCATGCTTAACTTAATCCCACAAGTGTTTACAATTGTCGTGTTTGCTCAGACGAACACAAAAGTAAACGTATTTTATAAGAACACTTTTTATCTGAGTATATGTGGGGTTTAGACTAGCCATAGACACTGGAAACAAGCAAGCCCACAGGCGCCCGGCCAGACTACAGGGGTCGCTGGTGCGCGGTGAGCCGAGGACACCCTGGCCGACCTAACCCTCCCTCTCCCGGACGACGCCGGCCAATTGAGTGCCGTCCCTGGAAGCTCCCGTCCTCGGTCGGCAAAGGAATAGCCTGGGCTCGAACTCGCGACGTCCAGACTATAGAGCACATCCTGCTGGCTCTGGTAGATAAGCACGCTTCCACACAAAGAGCTGAAGTTAGTGAAACAGAATGTCAGGTTTGTGCATTCTATGAGATTGATTGTGTGTCCCGTCAGCTGCCTGGACGAAAAGACTGCATCACTATCAGAAGTGAGGAGGCACAAAAAAAAGAATGCACAAAAAAGTGCTCATGATGACGGTTCTGGAAGCTCACCGCCTCTTCAAGAATGAATATCCTGATGTAAAAATCAGAACATCAAAAAAAGTCTGCAGCATTGTGCCCTGTGCACGTTCAACCTGTCTGTCTGTCGTTACCATGACAACACAGAGATGCTACTAGATGGTTTGAAAAAGGTTTGCCAAAATATCCCCAATGGAAATCTCCTGGTCATTGGGTCACTTTGCAACTGGCAGATGAAATGCTGCCTTGGCCAGTGTGACACATGCCAAGACCTTGCTAGTTCTATCAATCAGGTAATACAAGGCAATGATAATGAAGATACAATTGTACACAACTACCAATAGATGGCTAACAATAAAAAGGAACTGCTTGAGTCAACATTACACGATGCCACGGAGGAGCTCAAACCCAGCGGACCATTCTGCGGAGCCACAGTTTTATTGCCAAGGTACAACTTCAACAAATCAAGACACTGAAGATGAATTGAAATGAATGTGAAGCTATACTTCAGGAAGATTTCTCAGAAACACTTCCCTATAAAGCAGCAAGCTGAAATAATGTGAGCTCCCTGGATCACAGAAGGAGTGCCTCTGTTTCCAGCAGTTCTCACAGCTCAGTCTGTTAGTACTTCTTATGTTGTGCTCAGTGATGAACGTCATCATGACACATTTGCAGTTGTTTGCTACAATCGGGCTATTCTTGATGAAGCCTCAACTTCAGCCAACATCTCTAACTTGCACATCTTTTGTGATGGTGCTGCAAGCCAATTTAAAAACAGATTCATCTTGTCCACCCTTACCATGCCTAGCAATGTACACTGTAGTCTGCATCGAGCTGATTGGAGCTTTTTTGCCACAGCACACGGCAAAGGGCCAGTTGCTGGAATTGCAGGTAAAGTAAATTGTGCAGTTTGGAGGTGCATTCTGCAGTAACTGTAGCTTTATTTTTCATTTTATTTTTAATATTTTTATTTTTATTTTATAACTGTAGTTTTATTATCATTCACTGGTTGCCTACGAGGGCTTGACAGGAGGCGAAACTGGGAGTGAGATATTGAGAATGAGACAAGATGAGAGGATTTCTCCGGTTGCTTATGAGGCTTGAGAGGGGCGAGAGATTTGAGAGTAAGAGTGAGACGAGTTTGAGAGGGATGGAGTTTGGGAATGGTGCTTAGTAACATTGAGGTTAGATACTGATAGCAGGACGAGATAGGGTAGACGAAGAGTTTTCCCTTCTCGTCGGGTCAGGCAGCATGCTCTGGCTGCTAGGTGAGGTACAGAGGGAGACACGAGAAGAGCAAAGGATTAGATATAAACACTTTCCTCCAGGTCAGGCAGCATGCTCCGACTGCTGGGTGACGTAAAAGTGAGAGAGAAAGAGCAAAGTTTAGACACATAACATACAACAAATCTGACTCTCGCTCCCGACGGGTCAGGCAGCATCCTCTGGCTGCTGGACGTTTA
The DNA here is from genome assembly GCA_030684275.1 of Acipenser oxyrinchus oxyrinchus. Classification (NCBI taxonomy): domain Eukaryota; kingdom Metazoa; phylum Chordata; class Actinopteri; order Acipenseriformes; family Acipenseridae; genus Acipenser; species Acipenser oxyrinchus. The sequence continues at coordinate 116,140 of JAGXEW010000314.1, read as the reverse complement.
GTGGAACAAGAGACAGGAAGGGGACAAAGGACAGATCCTTCGCAACTCAGTGCAGCATCCTCAGGCAGCTAAGCTGTCAGCTGGGCGGCGTGGAGAGCTTAGGAAAAGTGTCTCGGGTCCGTTTAGGACAGACGAAAACAGAGAAACGATGGAATTAATGTGACGGTGGATTCTTAACATCTCAGAAAGCTGATAAGCATGGCTTCATGACCAGATCCTCGAGGGGAGGGGTTTGGATTTGAAAAAATCAAGTTAATATATGAAGCAAAAGAGGATGAGGCAGGAGGGGACTGAGAATCCCTCGGAATGACAACAAACTGCAGGAATCGATAGAAAGTTTGGAGTGTGCGAGATTCGCAGCGATAGCAAATCAGTTTAAATTATGTAGAACTTGTGGTGTTATGCTGCCATCTAGAGGTTATGATTAGAATTGAAACTATTAACTTCAGTGAAGCAGGGTAGCATATATTTGGTTATTGCGAGTAAAATCCTTGTCTATGTATAAAACATTTGCTTTAGAACAGTTAGTGATCATATAAGTAAGTTAACGTAGGTCTAGAAGAGGAGTCTGCAGTATTTAGATGTCACAATTCGGTGAGTTGAAGCTCTCATGTTGCAAAAGCGCAGCAGCAGGAGCCAGAAGATTGCAGTAGTGAGGCACAGGCTCGCATTGCCTGTTAAAGCTGCCTGGTCGCCATGGCAACTTACCCCTCCCAGTAGTCACTCGATGAGGCGTTGCCGTGGTAACCATGGTCTGTGAGGCGCCGGTGGTAAAGAGTTGCAGTTCAGCGGTGACGTTGGAACAGTCTTTCTGATGAAAACGCAGAGCAAGCTGAGAATGGCGCTGCGCTTTGAACGGCGCTGTACTGGGCTGGAGACTGGATGGAGCAGAAAAGACTAACGTTGGAGCTCCTGCAGAAAAATAGAAAAGCTGAATGATGAAAAGAATCACCTGAGCAGGTAGGAAAATAGCTGATACTGTCTACCAGCGCTGAGCAGAGAAATGACTGCAGTGAAAGGAGCGAACAAAACAAAACAAACACAGACGAAGGACGGAAGCAGTGCTGTGTGTATAAATAGAAAAGAAGGAGAGATTGACATGCAAGCTACTTGACGGGATTGCCCATACCGCTCTGGTCACGCCCTTTTTACCTGAACAAACACAGCAGCGCAAGCTAATGGCAGAGAGACTGGAACCTGATTGAAACTGAACTGCCCCCCCAGGAAGTAATTTGTTTGTCGCTATATAATCAACATGTTGTGTAGGCTAAATTGTATAAATAAATGTCTGGAGACAGTGAGATTTATTTATTATTTTCAATCAGGGCACAAATTGTTTATCAGTGTAGCTTTGCTGAGAGGCTTCAGTGACACAGTGGCTAAAGTGCAGAGCTGCAGTGTGGAAGGTAGTGGGTTTGAGCAGTTCAATGACTAGAGTGCAGAGCTGCAGTGTGGAAGGTAGTGGGTTTGAGCAGTTCAATGACTAGAGTGCAGAGCTGCAGTGTGGAAGGTAGTGGGTTTGAGCAGTTCAATGACTAGAGTGCAGAGCTGCAGTGTGGAAGGTAGTGGGTTTGAGCAGTTCAATGACTAGAGTGCAGAGCTGCAGTGTGGAAGGTAGTGGGTTTGAGCAGTTCAATGACTAGAGTGCAGAGCTGCAGTGTGGAAGGTAGTGGGTTTGAGCAGTTCAATGACTAGAGTGCAGAGCTGCAGTGTGGAAGGTAGTGGGTTTGAGCAGTTCAATGACTAGAGTGCAGAGCTGCAGTGTGGAAGGTAGTGGGTTTGAGCAGTTCAATGACTAGAGTGCAGAGCTGCAGTGTGGAAGGTAGTGGGTTTGAGCAGTTCAATGACTAGAGTGCAGAGCTGCAGTGTGGAAGGTAGTGGGTTTGAGCAGTTCAATGACTAGAGTGCAGAGCTGCAGTGTGGAAGGTAGTGGGTTTGAGCAGTTCAATGACTAGAGTGCAGAGCTGCAGTGTGGAAGGTAGTGGGTTTGAGCAGTTCAATGACTAGAGTGCAGAGCTGCAGTGTGGAAGGTAGTGGGTTTGAGCAGTTCAATGACTAGAGTGCAGAGCTGCAGTGTGGAAGGTAGTGGGTTTGAGCAGTTCAATGACTAGAGTGCAGAGCTGCAGTGTGGAAGGTAGTGGGTTTGAGCAGTTCAATGACTAGAGTGCAGAGCTGCAGTGTGGAAGGTAGTGGGTTTGAGCAGTTCAATGATTAGAGTGCAGAGCTGCAGTGTGGAAGGTAGTGGGTTTGAGCAGTTCAATGACTAGAGTGCAGAGCTGCAGTGTGGAAGGTAGTGGGTTTGAGCAGTTCAATGACTAGAGTGCAGAGCTGCAGTGTGGAAGGTAGTGGGTTTGAGCAGTTCAATGACTAGAGTGCAGAGCTGCAGTGTGGAAGGTAGTGGGTTTGAGCAGTTCAATGACTAGAGTGCAGAGCTGCAGTGTGGAAGGTAGTGGGTTTGAGCAGTTCAATGACTAGAGTGCAGAGCTGCAGTGTGGAAGGTAGTGGGTTTGAGCAGTTCAATGACTAGAGTGCAGAGCTGCAGTGTGGAAGGTAGTGGGTTTGAGCAGTTCAATGACTAGAGTGCAGAGCTGCAGTGTGGAAGGTAGTGGGTTTGAGCAGTTCAATGACTAGAGTGCAGAGCTGCAGTGTGGAAGGTAGTGGGTTTGACAGCTCAGTGGTTAGAGAAAGTGGTGCCCTGCAGAGTGGAAGGCAATGTGCATGCTTGTGGATCTGAGTATTACTTTTTTATTCATTAGTCTTTTTGCAGTCGCTTTTCTCCAAAGTGCCTTCGAGACTAGGGGGTGTACTATGCATCAACAACTGCTGCTGCAGTCACTTACAATAGGACCCCAGTTTTACGTTTTGACTTGCTCAGTGTCACACACAGTGAGTGAGTGGCTGAGCCGGGATGTGAACCTCCTGGTATCAAGCCCTTTTCTTTAATCACTGGGCCATTGTCCCTGAGTAGCTCAGGGGTTGAGTTCTGGGCTACAGTGTGGAAGGCAGTGGGTTTAAGAAGCTCTGTGTTAAAAATAGACTGTTCCTAATTATCTTTTCTTTTTTGTGTAGCTCATCACTATCGCCGTCATGGGCACCACTGCGCCGCCGTGAGTATGCCTTATTATTTCTGGATACATTGATTGTGGGATATATTAGAACAATTTGAAATAGAAAACCAAATGTCATTCCATATCAGTTTAGAACATGTGGTCGACCAGGTCAAATATGGATGGAACTCCAAGAGAGACACAGAATTGTTGGAATAAGTTTTATAACAGATGCCATCCATCATAATCCTTCAACTGGAAATATCAAGACGAGTTTATGATTCATCTTTCAACGGCATTGTCTCAAACTATTGATCGATTTGAGGTCATTCGTAACTTATTGGAAAGAGGAAAGTCTAACCTGTCTCCTGCAATCAAGAAATGTATACTTAAACTTATTACATGTGTATGATCTCATGCCGGAGTAACCAACTCCACAAATAATCCCAGGAGATCTGAGGAATGGGATTGCTGCTGTTTTATGGTGTGCGTACAGTAGTGGGAGGTCATTATGTCAGGGTTGGCTTTGAGTTGAGAAGAAGAGTCCACTGACCTCAATCTCATGTGGAACTTTTGTCATTTCAGTGAAACAAAATATAAAAGCAGGGGTCAAAACAGAGGAGCTTTGATCTAGGATTGCTCTGAATAAAACCTCAGAAGCATGTTTGGCATTTGAACTAGTATAGAGGGTTTCTGTGTCTTTTATTGCTAGGATTGTATTGCGAGGTTGTGGTGGCTCCACAGTTTAGCAGTTGATTCCATACCCTTTGGGATTGTGAAATTGCATGCTGAATTACACAAAGCTTTATTCAAATTTGTAATTCAAATGAGTGCAATACAAAGAGTGTGGAGGATGCTATCTGCACATGGGAGGGAGTTCAATACTGCAGCTCAGTGTGACACTGATTGTCTATATTATTAGACAATGCTGACCATTACCACCCCACAACCTCATTACCTAGCTGTGCAATGCTCTGTAGGGTATGGATCAGAACAATAGCTTTTCTGCCCAGGTTGCTGATAATGTCTTCAATTGGTTTCAGGAGGGCGCTGCCATCGATGCCATCACTACTGAGAAGCAGCAGCGCCCAGGGATCACAGTGCTGGAGTTTACCTGACAGCAGACCTGCAAGCAAAGCTTAAACACACCAGCAACCTTCTTTTGTAGCATGGCTGTAACCTTTCTGTTGTGGTCTCTCTCCCCACACACAGCTACAGCACCTATACTTATTTCTATCAGGCCATTCCCAGTTTGTTTAAAACAGCTGCTTCCTGTTGTGCATTTGGTCAATCTCTTCAAGGATATATAACAGAGACAACATTATTTTTTCTATTGGGTGATTCCCTGCCTCTCATGAAGCAGGTCTTTACATTGCATGGAAAGGTGTCCTTATTTAACATGTAGTCTCAGATTCTCAGTGAGATCACATGCTCACACATGTTTGAATAGAAACACAGCTGCACATGGGCACATATACAAAGCGTTACTTGGAGAGCGTGCTTGATTGATTTGCCCCAGCTCATAATCACTGCACCGAGTCAGGTTTGACCAGTAGACTCCTTTCTTCTCCCAGCTCCTCACAGCCACCCTGTGATGTCACAAGTGTCCCGTGACAGGCCTTGTTCACAGACTGACAAAAACATTGTGTTTATATAGAGATTTTCTTCATCTCTCAATTATTTTAAAATCTCTTTATTTGCATTCATGACAACAAATGCTCAAACTGTTGACCAGTATAAATGCTGTCCTGCCAAAACAACACTCTCTGCTGTTACATGAAACTGGGTAAAAGCCTCTCTCTTTCTGTAAAGCTTTTTCAGCAATAAAACTATTAGCATCAATGTCTCGTTTTGGACTGGTTTATTTCACATGACATGTATGCTTGTCATACTGCCACCACTGAAATCACTCAAAAAGCACTCATTTATTGACAACAAAGAACTCTTAACAGTGCAAGGGAGGATTCATGTATTTGCTCTTTCTTCTGCATTGCATATTTAGTAAAGGAGAAAGTGCCTGATTGTTTCTATAATGTCATCGGTTTAGCCGTTCAGAAGCACGTTGCTCTTTCCCAGGTAATTGTTACTTGCATATTGTGGGTAAACCAAGAGGCATGATGAGATGCTGGAGGCGTTATGGCAAACCCTGCTTTTACTTTATTGTGTGCTCCCTACATTAAACTGGTTATGCCTCCTTATTCAATATCCACATGTGACCCCTGGTCCTTGTTTCTTTTTTCAGGTTGAAAAAGTCCTGGGTCGACATTGTCAATACCTTTTAGGATTTTGAATGCTTGAATCAGATCACCGCGTAGTCTTCTTTGTTGAAGACTGAATAGATTCAATTCTTTAAGCCTGTCTGCATATGACATGCTCTTTCTACAGCAGCAATATCCTTTTTGTAGCGAGGTGATCAGAAGTGAACACAATATTCTAGATGTGATCTTACTAATGCATTGTAAAGTTTTAACATTACTTCCCTTGATTTAAATTCAACACTTTTCACTATATATTCAAGCATCTTGTTGGCCTTTTTTATAGTTTCCCCACATTGTCTAGATGAAGACATTTCTGAGTCAACATAAACTCCTTGGTCTTTTTTTAAATTCCTTCTTCAATTTCAGTATCGCTCATATACAGACACAGACCACACTGTAGTGTTTAGATGACTGGGTGTGAGGAGCCTTGTGTTAACAATGGGAGAACTGGGCTGACTGGGGAGGTAACTGCTGCCTATATGAATTGTCTTATTACTGTACTGTTATTGCATTATGGACAGCAGTGGTGCTCTGGCTCCCTCTTGTGGTCAGTGTGAATGATGGCAGTGTGTCAGCTTGGCAGGGCACTGATGCCTGTTTCCACGCTATACAAACACAGAGAGGGATTCAATCAAACACTAAGTTCACAGTTTAATAGAAGAGTGGATTAGCTCTATTTGTATATGTGTTATAAATGCTGCACTTGTGTTTCAGTAATTGTCATATTATGATATTTATAATACACATTTGTATTGTCTGCGTGCAGTACCTTACACTTTTCTCTCTTAAATGTCATTTGCCATGTGTCTGCCCAGTTCTGAATGCTGTCGAGATCATTTTGAATGACCTTTGCTGCTGCAACAGTGTTTGCCACTCCTCCTATTTTTGTGTTGTTTGTAAATTTAACAAGTTTGCTTACTATACCAGAATCTAAGTCATTAATGTAGATTAGGAATAGCAGAGGACCTAATACTGATCCCTGTGGTACACCACTGGTTACCTCGCTCCATTTTGAGGTTTCTCCTCTAATCAGAACTTTCTGCTTTCTTCATGTTAACCACTCCCTACTCCATGTGTATGTATTTCCTTGAATCCGTACAGCGTTCAGTTTGAGAATTTATTTTTTATGCAGGACTTTGTCAGAAGCTTTCTGGAAATCTAAATAAACCATGTCGTGTGCTTTGCAATTATCCATTGTTGATGTTGCATTCTCAAAAAAATCAAGCAGGATAGCTATATAAACACAATGTTTTTGTCAGGCTGTAAACAAGGCCTGTCACGGGACACTTGTGACATCACAGGGTGGCTGTGAGGAGCTGGGAGAAGAAAGGAGTCTACTGGTCAAACCTGACTCGGTGCAGTGATTATGAGCTGGGGCAAATCAATCAAGCACGCTCTCCAAGTAACGCTTTGTATATGTGCCCATGTGCAGCTGTGTTTCTATTCAAACATGTGTGAGCATGTGATCTCACTGAGAATCTGAGACTACATGTTAAATAAGGACACCTTTCCATGCAATGTAAAGACCTGCTTCATGAGAGGCAGGGAATCACCCAATAGAAAAAATAATGTTGTCTCTATTATATATCCTTGAAGAGATTGACCAAATGCACAACAGGGAGCAGCTGTTTTAAACAAACTGGGAATGGCCTGATAGAAATAAGTATAGGTGCTGTAGCTGTGTGTGGGGAGAGAGACCACAACAGAAAGGTTACAGCCATGCTACAAAAGAAGGTTGCTGGTGTGTTTAAGCTTTGCTTGCAGGTCTGCTGTCAGGTAAACTCCAGCACTGTGACCCCTGGGCGCTGCTGCTTCTCAGTAGTGATGGCATCGATGGCAGCGCCCTCCTGAAACCAATTGAAGACATTATCAGCAACCTGGGCAGAAAAGCTATTGTTCTGATCCATACCCTACAGAGCATTGCACAGCTAGGTAATGAGGTTGTGGGGTGGTAATGGTCAGCATTGTCTAATAATATAGACAATCAGTGTCACACTGAGCTGCAGAATTGAACTCCCTCCCATGTGTAGATAGCATCCTCCACACTCTTTGTATTGCACTCATTTGAATTACACATTTGAATAAAGCTTTGTGTAATTCAGCATGCAATTTTACAATCCCAAAGGGTATGGAATCAACTGCTAAACTGTGGAGCCACCACAACCTCGCAATACAATCCTAGCAATAAAAGACACAGAAACCCTCTATACTAGTTCAAATGCCAAACATGTTTCTGAGGTTTTATTCAGAGCAATCCTAGATCAAAGCTCCTCTGTTTTGACCCCTGCTTTTATATTTTGTTTCACTGAAATGACAAAAGTTCCACAGGAGATTGAGGTCAGTGGACTCTTCTTCTCAACTCAAAGCCAACCCTGACATAATGACCTCCCACTACTGTACGCACACCATAAAACAGCAGCAATCCCATTCCTCAGATCTCCTGGGATTATTTGTGGAGTTGGTTACTCCGGCATGAGATCATACACATGTAATAAGTTTAAGTATACATTTCTTGATTGCAGGAGACAGGTTAGACTTTCCTCTTTCCAATAAGTTACGAATGACCTCAAATCGATCAATAGTTTGAGACAATGCAGTTGAAAGATGAATCATAAACTCGTCTTGATATTTCCAGCTGAAGGATTATGATGGATGGCATCTGTTATAAAACTTATTCCAACAATTCTGTGTCTCTCTTGGAGTTCCATCCATATTTGACCTGGTCGACCACATGTTCTAAACTGATATGGAATGACATTTGGTTTTCTATTTCAAATTGTTCTAATATATCCCACAATCAATGTATCCAGAAATAATAAGGCATACTCACGGCGAGCGCAGTGGTGCCCATGACGGCGATAGTGATGAGCTACACAAAAAAAAGAAAAGATAATTAGGAACAGTCTATTTTTAACACAGAGCTTCTTAAACCCACTGCCTTCCACACTGTAGCCCAGAACTCAACCCCCTGAGCTACTCAGGGACAATGGCCCAGTGATTAAAGAAAAGGGCTTGATACCAGGAGGTTCACATCCCGGCTCAGCCACTCACTCACTGTGTGTGACACTGAGCAAGTCAAAACGTAAAACTGGGGTCCTATTGTAAGTGACTGCAGCAGCAGTTGTTGATGCATAGTACACCCCCTAGTCTCGAAGGCACTTTGGAGAAAAGCGACTGCAAAAAGACTAATGAATAAAAAGTAATACTCAGATCCACAAGCATGCACATTGCCTTCCACTCTGCAGGGCACCACTTTCTCTAACCACTGAGCTGTCAAACCCACTACCTTCCACACTGCAGCTCTGCACTCTAGTCATTGAACTGCTCAAACCCACTACCTTCCACACTGCAGCTCTGCACTCTAGTCATTGAACTGCTCAAACCCACTACCTTCCACACTGCAGCTCTGCACTCTAGTCATTGAACTGCTCAAACCCACTACCTTCCACACTGCAGCTCTGCACTCTAGTCATTGAACTGCTCAAACCCACTACCTTCCACACTGCAGCTCTGCACTCTAGTCATTGAACTGCTCAAACCCACTACCTTCCACACTGCAGCTCTGCACTCTAGTCATTGAACTGCTCAAACCCACTACCTTCCACACTGCAGCTCTGCACTCTAGTCATTGAACTGCTCAAACCCACTACCTTCCACACTGCAGCTCTGCACTCTAGTCATTGAACTGCTCAAACCCACTACCTTCCACACTGCAGCTCTGCACTCTAGTCATTGAACTGCTCAAACCCACTACCTTCCACACTGCAGCTCTGCACTCTAGTCATTGAACTGCTCAAACCCACTACCTTCCACACTGCAGCTCTGCACTCTAGTCATTGAACTGCTCAAACCCACTACCTTCCACACTGCAGCTCTGCACTCTAGTCATTGAACTGCTCAAACCCACTACCTTCCACACTGCAGCTCTGCACTCTAGTCATTGAACTGCTCAAACCCACTACCTTCCACACTGCAGCTCTGCACTCTAGTCATTGAACTGCTCAAACCCACTACCTTCCACACTGCAGCTCTGCACTCTAGTCATTGAACTGCTCAAACCCACTACCTTCCACACTGCAGCTCTGCACTTTAGCCACTGTGTCACTGAAGCCTCTCAGCAAAGCTACACTGATAAACAATTTGTGCCCTGATTGAAAATAATAAATAAATCTCACTGTCTCCAGACATTTATTTATACAATTTAGCCTACACAACATGTTGATTATATAGCGACAAACAAATTACTTCCTGGGGGCAGTTCAGTTTCAATCAGGTTCCAGTCTCTCTGCCATTAGCTTGCGCTGCTGTGTTTGTTCAGGTAAAAAGGGCGTGACCAGAGCGGTATGGGCAATCCCGTCAAGTAGCTTGCATGTCAATCTCTCCTTCTTTTCTATTTATACACACAGCACTGCTTCCGTCCTTCGTCTGTGTTTGTTTTGTTTTGTTCGCTCCTTTCACTGCAGTCATTTCTCTGCTCAGCGCTGGTAGACAGTATCAGCTATTTTCCTACCTGCTCAGGTGATTCTTTTCATCATTCAGCTTTTCTATTTTTCTGCAGGAGCTCCAACGTTAGTCTTTTCTGCTCCATCCAGTCTCCAGCCCAGTACAGCGCGTTCAAAGCGCAGCGCCATTCTCAGCTTGCTCTGCGTTTTCATCAGAAAGACTGTTCCAACGTCACCGCTGAACTGCAACTCTTTACCACCGGCGCCTCACAGACCATGGTTACCACGGCAACGCCTCATCGAGTGACTACTGGGAGGGGTAAGTTGCCATGGCGACCAGGCAGCTTTAACAGGCAATGCGAGCCTGTGCCTCACTACTGCAATCTTCTGGCTCCTGCTGCTGCGCTTTTGCAACATGAGAGCTTCAACTCACCGAATTGTGACATCTAAATACTGCAGACTCCTCTTCTAGACCTACGTTAACTTACTTATATGATCACTAACTGTTCTAAAGCAAATGTTTTATACATAGACAAGGATTTTACTCGCAATAACCAAATATATGCTACCCTGCTTCACTGAAGTTAATAGTTTCAATTCTAATCATAACCTCTAGATGGCAGCATAACACCACAAGTTCTACATAATTTAAACTGATTTGCTATCGCTGCGAATCTCGCACACTCCAAACTTTCTATCGATTCCTGCAGTTTGTTGTCATTCCGAGGGATTCTCAGTCCCTCCTGCCTCATCCTCTTTTGCTTCATATATTAACTTGATTTTTTCAAATCCAAACCCCTCCCCTCGAGGATCTGGTCATGAAGCCATGCTTATCAGCTTTCTGAGATGTTAAGAATCCACCGTCACATTAATTCCATCGTTTCTCTGTTTTCGTCTGTCCTAAACGGACCCGAGACACTTTTCCTAAGCTCTCCACGCCGCCCAGCTGACAGCTTAGCTGCCTGAGGATGCTGCACTGAGTTGCGAAGGATCTGTCCTTTTGTCCCCTTCCTGTCTCTTGTTCCACTAAACGTCCAGCAGCCAGAGGATGCTGCCTGACCCGTCGGGAGCGAGAGTCAGATTTGTTGTATGTTATGTGTCTTAACTTTGCTCTTTCTCTCTCACTTTTACGTCACCCAGCAGTCGGAGCATGCTGCCTGACCTGGCGGAAAGTGTTTATATCTAATCCTTTGCTCTTCTCGTGTCTCCCTCTGTACCTCACCTTGCAGCCAGAGCATGCTGCCTGACCCGACGAGAAGGGAAAACTCTTCGTCTACCCTATCTCGTCCTGCTATCAGTATCTAACCTCAATGTTACTAAGCACCATTCCCAAACTCCATCCCTCTCAAACTCGTCTCACTCTTACTCTCAAATCTCTCGCCCCTCTCAAGCCTCATAAGCAACCGGAGAAATCCTCTCATCTTGTCTCATTCTCAATATCTCACTCCCAGTTTCGCCTCCTGTCAAGCCCTCGTAGGCAACCAGTGAATGATAATAAAACTACAGTTATAAAATAAAAATAAAAAATATTAAAAATAAAATGAAAAATAAAGCTACAGTTACTGCAGAATGCACCTCCAAACTGCACAATTTACTTTACCTGCAATTCCAGCAACTGGCCCTTTGCCGTGTGCTGTGGCAAAAAAGCTCCAATCAGCTCGATGCAGACTACAGTGTACATTGCTAGGCATGGTAAGGGTGGACAAGATGAATCTGATTTTAAATTGGCTTGCAGCACCATCACAAAAGATGTGCAAGTTAGAGATGTTGGCTGAAGTTGAGGCTTCATCAAGAATAGCCCGATTGTAGCAAACAACTGCAAATGTGTCATGATGATGTTCATCACTGAGCACAACATAAGAAGTACTAACAGACTGAGCTGTGAGAACTGCTGGAAACAGAGGCACTCCTTCTGTGATCCAGGGAGCTAACATTATTTCAGCTTGCTGCTTTATAGGGAAGTGTTTCTGAGAAATCTTCCTGAAGTATAGCTTCACATTCATTTCAATTCATCTTCAGTGTCTTGATTTGTTGAAGTTGTACCTTGGCAATAAAACTGTGGCTCCGCAGAATGGTGCGCTGGGTTTGAGCTCCTCCTTGGCATCGTGTAATGTTGACTCAAGCAGTTCCTTTTTATTGTTAGCCATCTATTGGTAGTTGTGTACAATTGTATCTTCATTATCATTGCCTTGTATTACCTGATTGATAGAACTAGCAAGGTCTTGGCATGTGTCACACTGGCCAAGGCAGCATTTCATCTGCCAGTTGCAAAGTGACCCAATGACCAGGAGATTTCCATTGGGGATATTTTGGCAAACCTTTTTCAAACCATCTAGTAGCATCTCTGTGTTGTCATGGTAACGACAGACAGACAGGTTGAACGTGCACAGGGCACAATGCTGCAGACTTTTTTGATGTTCTGATTTTTACATCAGGATATTCATTCTTGAAGAGGCGGTGAGCTTCCAGAACCGTCATCATGAGCACTTTTTGTGCATTCTTTTTTGTGCCTCCTCACTTCTGATAGTGATGCAGTCTTTTCGTCCAGGCAGCTGACGGGACACACAATCAATCTCATAGAATGCACAAACCTGACATTCTGTTTCACTAACTTCAGCTCTTTGTGTGGAAGCGTGCTTATCTACCAGAGCCAGCAGGATGTGCTCTATAGTCTGGACGTCGCGAGTTCGAGCCCAGGCTATTCCTTTGCCGACCGAGGACGGGAGCTTCCAGGGGACGGCACTCAATTGGCCGAGCGTCGTCCGGGGAGAGGGAGGGTTAGGTCGGCCAGGGTGTCCTCGGCTCACCGCGCACCAGCGACCCCTGTAGTCTGGCCGGGCGCCTGCGGGCTTGCTTGTTTCCAGTGTCTATGGCTAGTCTAAACCCCACATATACTCAGATAAAAAAAGTGTTCTTATAAAATACGTTTACTTTTGTGTTCGTCTGAGCAAACACGACAATTGTAAACACTTGTGGGATTAAGTTAAGCATGAAACCTAAATGAGTGCATTGTGAATACTTATTCATGCATGAAGCCAGATGAAAGCCAGAGGCCCTAGAGTCGTTTGTTACTTGTTATTTTCAGATTGGCTTCAAACACAAAAAATTCCAGTATGGTTGTGTAGCAGGTTGCAGGTGTTGGGTGCGGTCCTTTCCTCCCTTCCCTCTCTATATCTGTCTAAAGTGACATCATCCTCATCACAAGGTGATCACAAATAATAAAACACATATTATATTATAATGTTGCACAGAGAGACAACAATGAATTCAGATTCATACAACATATTGATTTGGTTCCAGTTGTCTGCTTTGTTTAAAATACAATAAATCTCCCCATGTTTGTTATGAAATGCCCCAGGAATGTCAACCTTCACTTACACTCCGATCAGAACAAGGTTTCACAAAATGGCTGCTTCATGACTCAAGGTGGTGGGGTTGTTCTCAGCAGTGGACGGCCATTTTGTGGTGTGTGTGTGGACTTCAAAGTTCAACCCCTCCTCCCCTACAGTAAATACCTACTGGAAACTTAAAACACAGGGCAGCTAGAAAAAATGAAATGTGCAGTAGTGGTGAGGGCTCTGGGTTCTGGAGGGTCTTGTGTGGGTTCAATCCCAGGTGGGGACATACTGCTGCTGTACCATTGAACAAGCAGGCTCGTATTTTACCTCCTAAATTGATAGACAGACAGACAGCTAGCTCGTTAGACCCTTGAGCAAGCAGGCAGATACTTGCCTAGATTTCTCCAGTAAAAACCCAGCTGTATAAATGGGTAATTGTATAAAAAAAAAGAATGAGATATAATTGTAACAATTGTAAGTCGCCCTGGATAAGAGAGTCTGCATAGAAATTAATAATAATAATAATAATAATAATAATAATAATAATAATAATAATAATAATAAAGAAAGGGCTGCTTTACTTGTCAGCTTGAAGCACGATGTTGTTGTTGTTGTTGTTTTGGAGGATTGCTAGAACTCGAGTGTGTTTGTTGCAGAACAGAGAAAGATGTTCCTGGATTTCATCACAACTTCGAAGCTCTTAAAAATAAATAATAAAACATTGTTTTAAAATGAAATAACACTGTCGTCGTCCACCCCGCGACCCCCCCTGCTTTACTTTACCACTGTCCCTCCTCTCTCTCTCTCTCTCTCTCTCTGTGCTTTTACAATGCTTCCCTGTGCTTTACTTTACCACTGTCCCTCCCTCCCTCCCTGCCTCCCACTCTCTGTATATTTAGTGTTTTTGGTGTAATTTAAAAGTGTTGTTTGTGTCTTTTTATTTTCCCTTTAGTTTGTTTTGGACAGAAACGTTTTTGCGTTATCTAACACTGATAGTCTTACAATGTTTCATGTTTGCATGGATTTATGCAAAGAAAACATCATGTACACTTGTTTTATTTTGCTAAAAACAACTTTTTGTCATGTATGAATACATCCGGAGGGCACTGTACATATAATACAAAATAAATAAATAAATAAATAAATAAAAAACTAGCATTTTCATTCAGTGTTCACCTTATCTATAAAACCACAATCAGGGAACAAAATGTTTGTCTGAGCAACACAACTGGCTGGGTTACCCAAAGCTCATCTTCATAGCAATACTTTACAATGCCTTGGTAGTTTACCCAGCAAATACACAATGGTATCATAAAAATGTTATGAAAACATTTGGTCAAACATCATGACAATATAATGTATAATATTTTAATGATGTGAAGATGTAGGTGCTCAGAAACATTGTATAAGTGCAGGGTGCTATAGTCCTGTAGCCTGGAAAGCAATGCTGGTTCTAAGTGCAGGGTGCTATAGTCCTATAGGCTGGAGATCAATGCTGGTTTGAATCCAGGCTATGCCATCGCCGACTGGGGGTTGGGGGTTCCCAGGGGCGCGCACAATTGTCCAAGCTTGAGCCGCCCGGGTGGGGTGGGTTTGCGTCGGCAGGGCAATCCTTGGCTCACCACTGCGCACCAGCGACTCCTGTGGTGGCCAGGTGCCTGACTGCCTACCTGCCTGCGAGTTGTACTGAGTTTGCTCAAGGGTCTAGCTGTCTGTCTATCAATCTAGGAGGTAAAGTACCTGCCTGCTTGTTCAAGGGTCTAACTAGCTTTCCCACCTAGGGTTGAACCCACATAAACAAGAGCCTCCGGTCAGGAGTCCAGAGCCCCCCTCCTCCCACTAACCTCTACTCTACACTGCTGCCCAGCTATAAAAGGATACAGTTGGTATATTCAACAATAGGCAGGAAATCACACAATGCATCTGGTTTGAGACGGTGATAGCAAACGAAACTTAGGTGGGGTACTTTTGTTCTTTAAGCACACCTGTAACTGGTATGGAATGGAAACTTGTCTTGACGGAAAAACATAAAATGATTTCTTTTTGGAAAAGCATAATCCTGTTGAGCATTTCATGTGGCAGGGGTAAGCTTAATATTTTCTATCTGGTTTTACATGTTAGATTTACGAGTTTAATTAGGGATTGCATAGCTATTGTAACCAAGTATCAATCTCACTCTACTATCATCAATTTGTCCCAATTGTAAATTTAAAATATGAAGAGTTTCTTCATACCTAAACGAGTTCAATGCCAGTTCCACACATTTCCAGATATTACTATAGATTTACTCTGGAGGGGTAGCCTTATTATCATGTAGTGTAAAATTCTTCATGCGAAACACTGCGATATTTCACTTGTAACTTGTTTGTTTTATTGTTCCTACTAACATAGGAATTAATTGTATCAAAAATAAAAAATAAACAAAAACATCAAATTTACCAAAAACAGTGAAAATGGATATAGAGCATTTTGGAATGAAGCTGTGACCATTCATCCATTATCATAACTGCTTATTCCTTCAGAGGGTCACGGTGAGTCGGAGCCCAACCCGAAGACACCGTCCATCGCAGGGCACACACACACACACACACACACACACAAACACACACAAACACACACAGGGCAATACAAGACGGGACAACCCCTGGACGGGAGGCCAGTCCATTGCAGGGCACATTGCAAGCAGTCAGTGACAATTCACAATTCTCTTCTTACTCAACACTGTGTATTATTAAGCAAACATTTATGTTTTAGTTTTTACAGTCAAACTGGCAGGGAATTTCCAGCTCATTAAAAGTTATTAGTAACATCAATTTATCAAAAACAGTGAAAATTGATACAGGAGCATTTTGGAATGAAGCTCTTCATAAATACAGAAAGAGAGAGGGGAGAGAGGTCAACATGAGCCGTCTAGAGAGAGAGGGAAAAGAGAGATGGGGAGAGAGGGAAAAGAGAGAGGGGAGAGAGGTCAACATGAGAGAGAGAGGGGGAAAGAGAGAGGGGAGAGAGGTCAACATGAGCTGTCTAGAGAGAGAGGGGAAAAGAGAGAGGGGGGAGAGAGGGGAAGACAGAGAGAGAGAGAGACATGCTTAACATGAGCTCCTAAATATACAAAATATTTATTGTCTTAGAATGAAATAAACACTGGAGAAATGTTATTTTTATTTCAGTAAAAACAAAGAGTACAATTAGAGACTATTTTCAAAAAATATATATATTTCAAAACATTAAAAAATAAATAAAGTAAAACTATAAAGACAAAAACAGGACCAGAAGAGATGAGCTAACAGCAGAGAGAAGTGAGAGAAGGAAAGAAAGAAAAAATGAAAGAAAAAGAAAGACAGAAAGAAAGGAAAGAAGAAAGAATAAAAGGAAAGAAGAAAAAAAGAAAGAAAAAAAGAAAAAGAAAGGAAAAGAAAGACAGAAAGGAAAGAAGAAAAAAAGAAAGAAAAGGACAGAGTATACAATCAAAGAAATAACAGAAAAACTGCTAGGAAAACAGCAAATTATCTGGACTTTGAGTTATAAAAGGTAAGCCTCTCACCTTATTTAAAATGAAATTCAATCCATTTTAAAGTGAGCCTGTGTGAGAAGTGGCAGTTGGTGTGTGAGGTTGACGGTTGGAAATGGATGCATTGAGCAGTGCAGTAATGCAGCCCCGCCCCTGAGCCCTGTGTTCCAATTCCCTGGGGAGGTGAAGAGCGCTCAGGCCAGGAAACAACACAAGCACAGAGTGCTGAGAGAGAGCCCAGAGACTCTCATTGCTGACTGCTTCCAGGCTGGAGAAAACACTGTCACCACTAACCTGCTCCTCTTCACTGAGCACACAGACGCCTGGCACACAGCCATATGTAAAATGTATATACATGTAAAAAAGGGAGGCATCTGCCAGGGGAGACAGTTGAAAATAAGGGAAGACGCAGACTCACACCACACAGTGTTCACAGTAAATCTGTATCAGAACGGCACTATCATGATACAGGGCAGTGAGGCAAGCCTGGTGTCTTTTGAGGAGAATTTCCTGGCCTTAAAAGAGCTGGCTGAGTCTGCAAAACCAAAGAGCCAAAACACAGGGACACCTACAGCAGCAAGCCCTGTCCCTGACAGCACACAGCCTGCCCGCAGCACTGACAGCACAGCCCCAGTCCCCACTGTCCCAGCAGAGGAGAGCACAGTCCCTGGAGATAGCCAGCCCCTCCTCACCCAGTCCCCCGGAGCTCCACAGCACAGTGGCAATCATGAAGGCAAGCCTCTCCCTGCTAGAGGTGGAGCTGACAGAGCTCAGGGAGCTAGTCCGGGCCAGGCTCACAGAGAGCGACATCACACAGCAGTTGAAAGACCAGACCAGTCAGATCAAGAACGAATATAAAGCCTCATTCAGGGAACTGAAGGCAGAGGTGAAGGAGCTGCAGCAGGACAGGGAAACCCTGAGAAGAGAACTGACCGGACTGAGAGAGGAGCTGCAGCACAGAGACAAAACAGTACAGAGCCTGAGGGAGCAACTGCACACACTCACAGTCCCCACAGCCCTGCAGGAGGCACAGCAACCCAGACAGCACAGTGCCCCCCAGCCCCAGCCTGCAAGGACACACTGACACACACACACAGCACACCAGCCAAACACACTGACACACCGACACACACACACACAGACAACACCGACAGCCCCCCAGCCAGACACACTGGCAATCACACAAAGCCTGACACACACACCACACACACGAACAGCACACAGAACACTCCCAACACACACGCTGACCCAGGCACAGCCCCGACCCCCTTGGGCAGACCGGCTGCAAAGCACCGCAGCACTGAGATCGCCCTGCTGATGGACTCCAACGGGGAATACATCGATGAAAAGTGGCTCTTCCCAAAACACACAGTGTCCAAGATCTGGTGTCCGACCACAGAGAAGGCCCTGGAGGCTCTGTGTGAGTCCACCCTCGGCTCCCCGGACACATAATCATTCACACAGGCACCAATGATCTGAGGGCCCAGCAGGAGAACGTGGCCAAGTCCATCAGGAGAGTGGCGGAGAGGGCCACCCAGGAATTTCCGCATTCAAAAATCATCATCTCCACCCTGCTGCCCAGAAAGGATTTCCACCAATACACCATCCAGAAGATCAACGCGAAGTCTCCCGAGGGTGCGCTCTACTACCCAACGTGCACCTGGCACACCACCCCACCCTTGGGCTGCAACACCTGTACAACCACGTGCACCTGCACCAGCGGGAGTCAGCATCTTTGCCAAGACCCTGAAAGACGCCACCCTGGGCCGAGACCCAGCCAGCCCCCAACACGGCAACAGGAGAGGCCTCAACGTCCACAGACCACAGCACAGCCCACAGACAGCCAGGTGGGCCCCAGGAGCCTCCGTCCACAGCCTGGACAACACAACCGGCACCTGCCCAGCCCAGCCCAGCCCAGCCCAGCGCCCAGCCCAGCCCAGCGGACCCAGGTCCGGTCCTGCCAGCCCATTCCAGCACCCAGCCCAGCCATCCCAGCAGCAGGCTCACAGCTACGCTGCGGCCCTCAGCAGACCAGCAGGGACTGGGAGCACAGAGCTGGAGGAGATTCACCACCTCCTGAACCTCATCTGCACAAGATTTATGAGCTAAGTCACTACTATTAAAAAAAAAATTAAATAGATTGTAAAAAAAAGGAGAGAAAAGGGGAGGAAAGGAAAAGAGAAAAGGGGAAAAAGTATATATATATATGTAATGTAGAGATTTCAGCAGCAAAACGTAAATATAATTAATATTTAGTGAATTATTACAAAACAAATATGTATATATCTTTTTTTTCTCTCCAAAATGTTTTGTTTAATTCTAAGACAAAAAATAGAAAAATAATTGCAAATATAAATATGATTAAATCTTTGTCCATCACAATGTGGAATATCCAGGGCCTGAGCTCCTCAGTGTTTGGGCTGAAGAGCACAGCCCCAGAGTTTATAGAGAGAGTGAAAGGCCTGGATATCATCATCCTGCAGGAAACATGGTGCAGGGCAGATGTGTCCACTCACTGTCCTTCAGGCTATAGGGAGATCATAGTGCCCTCACTGAAAAAGACCACAGTCAGACGAGGCAGAGACTCTGGGGAATAATCATTTGGTACAAAGCAGAGCTCACCAACTCAATAGAGCCAATTAAACGGGGAGAGTCACATTTGTGGCTTAAAATCATCAGAAATATTGTCTCTGCACAAAATGAAATCTTCCTGTGTGCAATATATATCCCCCTCAGAATCCCCATACTATAGTGAGGAAACCTTTACCAGTCTCCACACAGAGATCTGCCACTTCCAGGCCCAGGGAAATGTTCTGATCTGTGGAGATCTGAACGCCAGGACAGGCAAGCAGCCTGACTTCACCAGCACACAGGGAGACCAACATATATTCAGGCAAAACCCCTATATTCCAGCCCTATTGTCTCCCAGAGAAACAGCTATGATAGAGAAATAAATCAAAGTGGGAGACAATTACTGCAACTCTGTCAAGGCCTAGGCCTGTACATTATTAACGGTAGGATCCGAGGGGACTCTTTAGGAAGACACACCTACAGCTCAGCTCTTGGCAACAGTGTAGTAGATTACACCATTACTGACCTAGACCCTTCCTCTATTAGTGCATTCACTGTCAGGCCAATATCTCCTCTGTCAGACCACAGTCAAATAACTGTGTTCCTCAAAAGAACAGAGCAGACCAGCAACACACAGACACAGCCCTGCAAGCTGTATAACCTCCATCATTCCGACAGATGGGCTCCAAACAGTGCAGAAGAATACCAGAAAGCAATCAGCCATCCAAAAATCCAATCACTATTAAACACCTTTCTGGTTACACCACATACTCACAGTAAACAGGGAGTAAATCTAGCTGTAGAAAACCTGAATGAAATATTTAGACAGGCAGCTTTAAAATCCAAACTAAAAATAATTCGAACACTCAAAAGAAAAAACTGAAAGAAGAAAATTGGTTTGATGAAGATTGTAAAAATATAAGGAAAAGACTTTATCAAATCAAAAACATAGACAACCAGACAACCAAGATTTACGCCTCAGCTACTGTGAAACTCTAAATTACTATAAACGCACACTAAAACAGAAAAAATAACCACATCAACAAGCAACTGACAGAAATCGAGGAGTCCATTAACTCAAACCGATTCTGGGAACATTGGAAAAAACTAAATAAATCAAAACCAGAAGAATTGGCCATACAAAATGGAAATATATGGAAAAACCATTTTGAAAAACTCTATCAAAACATAACACACAATGAACAACCATTAGATCAAAACAATATTTATGAAAAACTGAAAAAACTAGAATTGTCAATTAAAGACAACCAGAATCCACTGGACTCTCCAATCACTGTGCAGGAACTTAAAGAGAAACTGCAGACCCTCCAGAATAGGAAAGCCAGCGGGGTAGACAGCATCTCCAATGAGATGCTGAAGCACAGCAGCCCTAAGCTGCAGGAGGCCCTGCTCAAACTGTTTAACCTGATACTAAGTGTGGGCTACTTCCCTGACATCTGGAACCAAGGGATTATATCCCCTGTCTTTAAGAGTGGAGACACATTCGACCCCAATAACTACCGAGGCATCTGTGTGAGCAGTAACCTGGGGAAGGTATTCTGCAGTATCATTAACACTGGCCTTCCTTACCGAACACAGTGTCTTGAGTAAGAGTCAGATTGGCTTCCTTCCAAAACACCGCACTACTGATCATATTTACACCCTACACACCCTAATAGACAAACATGTAAACCAAAATAAAAATAAATTATTTGCTTGCTTTATAGATTTCAAAAGGCTTTTGATTCAATCTGGCACGAAGGATTATTTTATAAACTCCTCCAAAGTGGTGTAGGAGGTAAAACCTATGACACAATTAAATCAATGTATACAGAAAATAAATGTGGTGTGAAAGTGTTATCAAACCCATTGCCCTGTATGGCAGTGAAGTGTGGGGTCCGCTCACAGAGCAGGATTACACTAAATGGGATAAACACCCAATAGAAGCCCTGCACACAGAGTTCTGCAAAACATCCTGCAAATACAGAGAAAAACACCAAACAACACGTGCAGGGCAGAACTAGGTCAATATCCATTATTGATCTCAATACAAAAAGAGCAATTAAATTTTGGCTTCATCTAAAACAAAGCAACCCAAACTCCTACCACAGTAAAGCCCTGCAGTACCAAGAACTGAGCCAAAAGAAGAGTCCCTCAGCCAGCTGGTCCTGAAGCTCACTGCACTAACACCAACCAGCCTCAGGACAGCACTGCTCCAACACAGACAATTCGAGTTAACCAAATTATAACACAACACAAACAAAACTACCTCACCTATTGGGACACACACACAAAACACAAAGCAAATTAGTGCTATCGGGCCCTAAAACACACTACACCCTGGCTGAATACCTGAGCAGGGTGAAAGACAACAAGCAGAGGCAGATCCTAACCAAATACAGGCTCAGTGAGCACAGCCTGGCCATAGAAACAGGCCGACACAGGCAGACCTGGCTGCCCAAAGAGGACCGGCTGTGTCATCACTGTCAACTCCAACAAGTAGAGACAGAGATGCACTTTCTACTGCAGTGTACAAAATACACAGAAATAAGGGAAACTTTCTTCCCACAAATAAAAAAATCTCTGCAAAACATTCCCAGACCTGCCAGACTCTCAGAAACTCCCAATCCTCCTCGGAGAGGTGTCCAGCTGTGTACAACTGGCAGCCCAGTACACAGCCACCTGTCACAGCCTGAGGGACAAACAGTGAGCACTCTATATTAGTTCAAATCTTGTTATATTTCATTGTTGTTATTGTTAAATTATTAATAACGTGGTTATTATTTATATTTGTTTACCATTATTATTATCATTATTATTCTCATCAGTGTTATTGTCTATTTAATGTTCAGATGATGTACTGTGTATACATTGCTTTGGCAATACTGTAAATAATGGTCATGCCAATAAAGCACCTTTGAATTTGAATTTGAATTTGGGAGACGCTGCTAGGCAACCGGCTCCTGAACATTCCACTCCGCTGAGCAGAGACCGTTAGGATTTAAAAATGCGAAAGTTCCGAGCGGCGTTAGTATGGGCTGCCAGAAATGAGGAGAAAATAAATACAGCTTTTATAAATGTGTGCATTCAGATATCATTTATAAATCTAGTTACAAGATTTAACAGTTGGCTAAATATTTAAATAAATCTTAAATCTCTTAACTAACTAAATATTTAAATAAATCTTAAATCTCTTAACTAGCTTTAACATTTAGCTAAATATTTAACTGGCCAGCAAACACTGGAGTTTGTATGCAAATGAGCTCCGCCCGCTTTGTGCTTTCATGCGATTTGATTGACTCTTGTAATGTTGAAATTTGCATATTTAACTATTAGCATAAGTGTGTGTGTGTGTCAGTACCTGTGTGTGTGGTTGTGTGTGTGTCTGTACGTGTGTGTGTGTTGGTACTTGTGTGTGTGTGTGTGTGTCAGTATCTTTGTGCGTGTGTGTGTGTGAGTCAGTACCTCTGTGTGTGTGTGTGTGTGTATCAGTACGTGTGTGTGTATGTGTTTGCATGTCAGTACCTGTGTGTGTGTGTGTGTGTGTGTCAGTCCCTGTGTGTGTCTGTGTTTGTGTGTGAGAGTGTCAGTATCTTTGTGTGTGTGTGCGTGTGTGTGTCAGTATCTTTGTGTGTGTGTGTGTGTGTGTGTGTGTGTGTGTGTGTGTCAGTACCTTCCTCGGAAATCTGTGTTGTGTGAAAGGTGAATTTTTCCATTCTTTGATAAATCGGCAGAAAATGTTGTTATTATCAATTGATACAAAACGTATAGCATTTAATATTTAGAGAAAAAAACATGCCTTTGATCTCCCAAATAAAAATAGATACCCTTTTATTCCAGTCTAAAGTCAGCTTACTAAAGATTAATTATATATGTGTGTGAGTGTGTCTGTACCTGTGTGTGTGTGTCTCAGTGTGTGTGTGTGTCTGTCGCAGTCTCAGTGTGTGTGTTTGTTTGTCTCAGTCACTTCAAGTCATACAAAGAGCATTTCAAGTGGAGTGATAAAGTGGAGCGAAGCGATCAAAAAGGCACCAAGTTAGAAGCAAGAATTGTGTGAATCTTGGGCCCCAGCACCTTTCCAAGCGTGCCTATTTGCTTGATGCTTGACAAGATTGGCCTAATTGCTTCTCCTAACTTGGGCTTTTGTGTTTGATATCACCCCTTTAAATGGCTGTTGCGTTTTTCTAACTTGTTTATTTACATTGACAATGTTTTTGTCGTGGGATTGAGAGGAGTTAGAAAACGTGTTTGAAATGACCGAGAGTCTCTATACAGCTCCAAGAGTTTAGCTGTTTTCAACATGTTGCAGCGGCAAAACTAAATCACTTAGAATTACCATCTGTACCAAAAGCCTGAAACACTCTTACATCAAATGTGAAAAAACATAAATACCTCTTATACACAATGAGATATAAGTCGTCAAACTAACGTCAAATTGTTCTTTTCTTCCTCCTCTTCTTCCTCTTCTGTCTACTTTTTAAGGGTGTGTAGTGACTTTTCAAACAGAAAAGCTAAATAACTGGACATCTACCAATCCTGTGATTCCACATGTTGGTCAACGTCAAAACAAACCAGGGAATGCAAGCAGTTTGATATCCACACCATTTATATGAAACAATGTATTTGTTTTAAAACAGCACATATCGCAGTGAAAAACAAAAAATATCGTGGTTTGAACTTGCATCATGACGTTCTTGAAGCGCACACGACCTTAGCCCGCTGCGCCACTGCGCAGTTGTTGAAATGCGTTCATTTTTTAAGCTTACACCCAAGCCTGACCAGCTTTCGCTGAAAACCTGAAGGTTCTGCTCGATTCTAGAAATGTTCTATTTCCTGTTTGAAAATCTCCCGTTTCCTGTATGTCTCAGTGTGTGTCTCAGTGTGTGTGTATGTGTGTGTGTCTCACTGTGTGTGTGTGTGTCTCAGTGTGTGTCTCAGTGTGTGTGTGTGTCTCAGTGTGTGTGTCTCAGTGTGTGTGTGTGTCTCAGTGTGTGTCTCAGTGTGTGTGTGTGTCTCAGTGTGTGTGTGTGTGTGTTTGTGTCTCAGTGTGTGTGTCTCAGTGTGTGTGTGTCTCAGTGTGTGTGTGTGTGTGTGTGTGTGTGTCTCAGTGTGTGTGTGTCTCAGTGTGTGTGTGTCTCAGTGTGTGTGTGTGTGGGTGGGTGTGTGTCTCAGTGTGTGTGTGTGTGTGTGTGTGTGTGTGTGTCTCAGTGTGTGTGTGTCTCAGTGTGTGTGTGTGTGTGTGTCTCAGTGTGTGTGTCTCAGTGTGTGTCTCAGTGTGTGTGTGTGTCTCAGTGTGTGTGTGTGTCTCAGTGTGTGTGTGTCTCAGTGTGTGTGTGAGTGTGTGTGTGTGTCTCAGTGTGTGTCTCAGTGTGTGTGTGTGTCTCAGTGTCTGTGTGTCTCAGTGTGTGTGTGAGTGTGTGTGTGTGTCTCAGTGTGTGTCTCAGTGTGTGTGTGTGTCTCAGTGTGTGTGTGTGTCTCAGTGTGTGTGTGTATGTTTGTGTCTCAGTGTGTGTGTGTCTCAGTGTGTGTGTGTCTGTGTGTGTGTGTGTCTCAATGTGTCTGTTTTTTTTTTTTTTTAATTTTAGTATTTATTTTTGCTTTTACATATTTACAATGTGGCAAACAGTATATATTCTTTGTCATACAATGATACAAGATATATGACTGCGGAGCGCAGTGCGGTATACTGTAAAGATGCTCCAGTCAGTCTGCCCGGACTGCACCTAAACCATCTTAAAACACGAAGCCTCCAATAAGCTCATTTGTAAAAGTTAGTAAAGAATGGCGCTATATAATATAACGAAGCTGAAAGTGAACTCCTAGCTGGTGCAACGAGAGAGGGAGAGAGGGGCGGGGCAGAGAAGGAGGGGAGACGCTGCTAGGCAACCGGCTCCTGAACATTCCACTCCGCTGAGCAGAGACCGTTAGGATTTAAAAATGCGAAAGTTCCGAGCGGCGTTAGTATGGGCTGCCAGAAATGAGGAGAAAATAAATACAGCTTTTTATAAATGTGTGCATTCAGATATCATTTAGAAATCTAGTTACAAGATTTTTTTTTAATTTTAGTATTTATTTTTGCTTTTACATATTTACAATGTGGCAAACAGTATATATTCTTTGTCATACAATGATACAAGATATATGACATATATATATATATATATATATATATATATATATATATATATATATATATATATATATATATATATATATATATATATATATATATATATATATATATATATATATATATATATATATATATATATATATATATATATATATATATATATATATATATGAAAATAAGGCAGTAGAAACAATAAATAATAATAAAAATTAAAAATAAAAACAGCAATTGTGATCATGGTAACCTTATGCAGTACTTTGCATTCAATATCCCTTCAATATTAAGTCTGAGAGAGCAGGTCCAATATATTTCAAAAGGGATCCCAAATTCTATGCATTTTCTAGCCATTACAAGAAGCCCCTTATGAGTTTGTGCATTTCACAATGTACATTCAGGGAGCTCCTAAAATGAGCACTAGCGGGTCACTCTCCAATTGCATACCACAAATATTCTTGACTTCCCTACATATTCTATCCCAAAACTGCTTTAGAGGAGAACAGGACCAAATACAGTGTATGTATGTCCCAGGTGCCTTTTACACCTGGTGCATACTTGTGACTTTTGTGGGTTAAATTTATGTAATTCATAAGGAGTGAAATACAATCTATGGATAATTTTAAATTGCCTTTCTGTTGTTGGTTACTTGTCACGTTTGAATGTATCCGGTTGATAATATCTTCCCAGGTTTCATTATCTATTATTATGTTTAGGTCCTGCTCCCATCCCAGCCTACTCACCCCACAATCCAGTGTAGTTACCGAATACAAAGCATCATAACATCTTCATATAAAGTGATTAGTTACCTTGTCAGTTAACAATTTTTCTACAATTGCAAGGGTGTAGTTGGAGGCATTCATCATAAGATTAGAAGTGACATAGTGTCTGATTTGCAAATACCTAAAAAATACTGCGAAGGGATATTAAATTGCTCTCCCAGCTGGGCAAAGGGTTTCAGGCAGTTATTCCCCAAAGGTCACACAAACTTTATACCACTTTTATCCCAAAGCTTCTAGCCAGCATCTGACAGACCAGGTTTAAAACTCGTGTTCCCCACTATTGCAGCCAATAACTGACCGAACCCCTCCTTGTTATGAAATGTTTTAATTTCTTGCCATACCCTTAATGTGTTGCTCAGAACGACATTTCCCCTGACCAGCTTTTTCCATTGTTTTTCTTTCATTGTTAGTAAGCATGTCAGATTAACAGGTTTAACTACATCAGACTCTATATCCAACCATGTACAATCTGCACTGTGTGCAAACCATTCTCTGATGAATTTTAAATGTACAGGCCCAATTATAAAATTTAAAATGAGGGATTGCCAGACCACCCATTTTTATTGGTAGTTGTAATTGTTTGAGCTGGTATCTTGGTTTCTTCCCGCCCATAGAAATGTTCTCACTGCCTGATGTATATTTTTAAAATCCTTGCTCAGAAGTGGTACAGATATCATTTGAAGGGCATATAAGATTCTGGGTAGCACATTCATTTGAATTATTCCTGCTCTTCCCATAAGGGACAGAGGTAGGCAAGTCCATCTTTCTAAATCTTTTTTAATTTTATTAATTAATGGGGAAACATTATCCCTACATAATTTTCCCAAGCATTTCCCAAATATGTCATGCCTCTTGGAGACCCCTGAAAAGGCGCCATAGGCAGGGGGTTAGCCTGAGAGGAGTTTGTTGGCATAATCAATGATTTATTAAAATTAATCTTGTATCCCGCAAAGGCTCCAAAGGATTCAATCACCTCCACAAGTCTAGGTATTGATATATGAGGTTTAGTCAAAAAAAAGTATGATATCGTCTGCGTACAAAGATAGATGGTGTTGTGTTCCACCAATCTGAACACCATGAATATTGGGATCGCACCTTATGGCCTCAGCCAATGGTTCAATTACCAGAGCAAACAACAGAGGCGAGAGTGGACAACCCTGTCTTGTACCTGCAAAGAGAAAACTCTTCAGAACATAGACCATTCGTGATTACAGAAGCCATTGGATTTTGGTACAGAACGCTAATATATTTGATACATCTCTCTCCCAGGCCTATATGTTGCAATACTTCGAACAAGTATAGCCACTCCACCTTATCAAATGCCTTCTCAGCGTCCAAACCAACTATAACAGTTTCTACTTTGGTATTTTGTGAGTGCTGTATTGCATTCAACAGTCGTCTCATGTTGTTATTAGATTGTCTGTTTTGTATGAATCCTGTCTGATCTGGATTAATAATATTAGGTAAAATATGCTCAAGTCGTCGGGCTAGCACCTTAGCAAGGACCTTTGCACCCGTGGTCAATAAGGATATGGGCCTATATGATGAAGAGTCTTCTGGGTCTTTTTCAGAATTAAGGTTATATTGGCTGATCTGAGTGACGGAGGAAGAGTACCCTTCCGAGATGCATCATTAAACATATTAAGCAAAGGCTGATTAAGAAGAGGAAAGAAAGTTTGATAGAATTCTATTCCAAATCCATCAGGGCCTGGGGATTTGTTATTATTTAAACATTGTATTGCTTCTGTAAGCTCAGTTTTGGATAGGGGCTGCTCCAGGCTACATCTCTCACTGTCTGAAATCTGTGCAATATTGATTTTATCTAGGAATGTACTCATCATGAGTGGAATTTCCACAATCAGATTTATATAGGCTCTCATAATATTGCTTAAAAATATTATTGATATCTTTTTTTAACATTTTTCTATTTTTATACTTCTCTTTAATAGATGATATGAAGTTACTCTCTCTAAGTCCCTGTAAGAATTTGGCTCGGTATCTTCCTGGTCTATTGCCATATTTATAAAAGCGCTGTCTTGCATATAATAACATGGAGCCTGCTTCCTGCGTGACCAAAGCATCCAGAGAGGCTGGGCAGCAGTTAATTCCCAAGCAATCTTTTTATTAGGAGACGCTGTCATTTTCTTTTCTAGATCCGCTATTCTTTTCTAAATCTCTCTTGTATTTTCCGTTGTTTTTCTTGGGAAGAATTTGATATTATCATCCCCTAGCACAGGCCTTAAAAGTTTCCCAAAGCAACGATGGGTCTGTATCAGGCAAGTCATTGGACTCTAGAAATATTTTAATTTGATCTTCCATGTAAGGAATAAACAAAGGGTCCTTAACTAAATGGGGTTTGAAACTCCATGAGAACACACTGCTCTCAAAATTAGAGGGTTTGTATGATATATAAATAGGTGCATGTTCTGATATTATTATGTTTCCTATAGATGCCCTGATAATTTTTTCTGGAGTCTTCTCTGCTGATAAAAAATAATCTGTTCTTGAATGAGTCTGATGAACTGTTGAAAAATATGTAAACTCCTTGTTTCTTGGATTAAAAAGTCTCCATATATCTAGAAGATCAAACTCTCTTCAGATCTCTTTTATGCAAGGGCCTCTATGGCTCAATATTACATGGGATCTATCTTGTTTAATATCCCAGATGCTGTTTAAATCCCCTCCAAGTATAACGTTTGCACAGGAAAAATCCTTTACCTTGGAGAATACATCCATAAAAAAATTAACATCAAAATTATTTGGGGCATATACAGTAGATTTCCCAAAACAATTGACTCGCCATAAAGAGAGCCTTTTACAAGTATATATCTACCCTGTGTGTCTTTTACACACTCTTCAATGATAAACGGCACATTTTCATGTATTAAAATGATCAGCCCTCTACTTTTAGATGTATACGAGGAGTAGTAGATTTGCCTGATCCATTCTGTTTTAAATTTCTCATGTTCAATTATTATTTGTTTATTTAGCAGACGCCTTTATCCAAGGTGACTTACAGAGACTAGGGTGTGTGAGCTATGCATCAGCTGCAGAGTCACTTACAATTACGTCTCACCCGAAAGACGGAGCACAAGGAGGTGAAGTGACTTGCTCAGGGTCACACGAGTCAGTAGCTGAGGTGGGATTTGAACCAGGGATGTCCTGCTTACAAGCCCTTTTTAACCACTGGACCACACAGCCTCTTATAATGTGATCTAAATGGCTTTCTTGAAGGAAAGCAATGTGGACATGTTCCTCCTTAACATTTAAAATCTTTTTCCTTTTGATGGGATGATTGACCCCCTCACGTTCCAGGAACACATCGTAATTCCCTTAATATCAGCCATTGTTAGTTAACGTAGTTTGTATTACGGATAATATATCAGACATTAAATCAGTATTGTATATGTTCCTGAAATGCCCTGATCCAGTAACATCTCCCTCTTTTGAACTGCTCTTTACATAGTTGCCACATGTAACCATGGTAGATTGAAAATTTCTTATAACAAGAACCAACAAAACGTGAAAACAACCATATACAACAAGAACAATATCGTCTGAAAAACAAAAAGGGGGTTGCAGCCCGTATTACAAAATAAACAAAAGTAGTTTTAAACTTTTTCTTCCCGCACTCGTCTGTAGGACAGCACAATCTCACGGCTGCAGTCCAACAGAGTATGTGACAAAGCAAACAGGCCCACAGTAAAACATATGCAGGCATCCGTACTCTGCACATCCAGATCCGTCTGTCGATATAAGCAGCAAGCAAAAAAAAAATATATATATATATATATATACAGTACTGTGCAAAAGTTTTAGGCAAGTGTGAAAAATGCTGTAAAGTAAGAATGCTTTCAAAAATAGACATGTTAATAGATTATATTTATCAATTAACTAAATGCAAAGTGAGTGAACAGAAGAAAAATCTAAATCAAATCCATATTTGGTGTGACCACCCTTTGCCTTCAAAACAGCATCAATTCTTCTAGGTACACTTGCACAAAGTCAGGGATTTTGTAGGCATATAGTCAGGTGTATGATTAAACAATTATACCAAACAGGTGCTAATGATCATCAATTCAATATGTAGGTTGAAACACAATCATTAACTGAAACAGAAACAGCTGTGTAGGAAGAATAAAACTGGGTGAGGAACAGCCAAACTCAGCTAACAAGGTGAGGTTGCTGAAGACAGTTTACTGTCAAAAGTCATACACCATGGCAAGACTGAGCACAGCAACAAGACACAAGGTAGTTATACTGCATCAGCAAGGTCTCTCCCAGGCAGAAATTTCAAGGCAGACAGGGGTTTCCAGATGTGCTGTCCAAGCTCTTTGAAGAAGCACAAAGAAACGGGCAACGTTGAGGACCGAGACGCAGTGGTCGGCCAAGGAAACTTACTGCAGCAGATGAAAGACACATCATGCTTACTTCCCTTCACAATCGGAAGATGTCCAGCAGTGCCATCAGCTCAGAACTGGCAGAAAACAGTGGGACCCTGGTACACCCATCTACTGTCCGAAGAAGTCTGGTCAGAAGTGGCCTTCATGGAAGACTTGCTGCCAGAAAGCCATACCTCTGACGTGGAAACAAGGCCAAGCGACTCAACTATGCACGAAAACACAGGAACTGGGGTGCAGAAAAATGGCAGCAGGTGCTCTGGACTGATGAGTCAAAATTTGAAATATTTGGCTGTAGCAGAAGGCAGTTTGTTCGCCGAAGGGTTGGAGAGCGCATACGAATGAGTGTCTGCAGGCAACAGTGAAGCATGGTGGAGGTTCCTTGCAAGTTTGGGGCTGCATTTCTGCAAATGGAGTTGGGGATTTGGTCAGAATTAATGGTCTCCTCAATGCTGAGAAGTACAGGCAGATACTTATCCATCATGCAATACCATCAGGGAGGCATCTGATTGGCCCCAAATTTATTCCGCAGCATGACAACGACCCCAAACATACAGCGAAAGTCATTAAGAACTATCTTCAGCGTAAAGAAGAACAAGGAGTCCTGGAAGTGATGGTATGGCCCCCACAGAGCCCTGATCTCAACATCATCGAGTCTGTCTGGGATTACATGAAGAGAGAGAAGCAACTGAGGCTGCCTAAATCCACAGAAGAACTGTGGTTAGTTCTCCAAGATGTTTGGGCCAACCTACCTGCCGAGTTCCTTCAAAAACTGTGTGCAAGTGTACCTAGAAGAATTGATGCTGTTTTGAAGGCAAAGGGTGGTCACACCAAATATGGATTTGATTTAGATTTTTCTTCTGTTCACTCACTTTGCATTTTGTTAATTGATAAATATAATCTATTAACATGTCTATTTTGAAAGCATTCTTACTTTACAGCATTTTTTCACACCTGCCTAAAACTTTTGCACAGTACTGTATATATAAATTTCCCTTGTCATGCACGGTCTGCACTGTGATGGTTAATATAAAACAGAGCTGCCCTTGTGTTGCTGTTTTAACTGGTGTTGAGGTAAATCCCACTACAGGGTGCTTCATGTGGACAGCCTTTGGAAACACATTTAGAAGCACACTGCTGCAGTTTGATTACTAGAATATGTATTTTTAATGGAATGAGGGTGAAATGATGCAAACAGTAACATGTAACAATAATAATCCTTGTTTGTTAACTTTAGTTTGTAGTTGTATTGGAACCCAAGGGCTGAAGCTGAAATGTATAGAAGGGGTTCAGACTGATACAAATGAACAAGGAAATGTCACTTACACTAACAAGGACCATATTGGAAATGGAAACATAATTACACCACAGAAATCTAATAGCCGTGTTATTAATGTCCAAGAATAAACTGGAGTGCTGGACTGCATTGGATTAAAAAATAATAGGATCATTTCTAACATTTACTGGTCACTTTTATTAACTGTGAGCCAAATATTAAATCCATCACAGACTAGCTGCTCTGCGCACACTTTCTGTGCTGTAAACCTGGACTTCATGGAGATGGGCAGAACGTAGCTCTCACTATTCCTTATCCAATGCTGCCATCGTGTGGCTACTTCATAGAACTGTTTGTCTCATTCTCTCTCTCTCTCTCTGAACGCAGCTCAGCTGCCCTTTGAAATTACTCTTTAACCTTAACCCCTGTACAAAAATAGACATTTCAGATACATTCTTAAAATACAGCAAACAGAATATTTACAGGATAAGCAGGAGAGCACTGTGTATAAATTATAAAGTTTTCTGTAATTGCTCTTATTTGAAATCATTCTCATGCATTTATCATGCTTACTACGTGTTCTTACTGGACTCATATCAGCAAATAGTTACTATCAGGTTTAGCTGCTCTTACTCGAATTCACTCTTACAATTTACTGTGTGTTTTATTATTTTGCTCTTACTTGAATTGATTTTATTGTACTTTCATAACTGCTCTTATCTGTATTATGATATTCTGTAATGTGATATTTTATAATGTGTTACTTTGTACTGTGATAACGTGTAACAATTGTAAATCGCCCTGGATGTCTGAAGAAGTAAATACTGTAGCTATTCCTGAATTTCACTACCTGTACTACCCATTGTAAACTGAGCTGTGTTCAGATTTTTAAAAAGTATGTTAGTTTTAATAGAAATAACAGTTCTACTAAATGGCCACACGATGGCAGCATTGGATAAGGAATAGCGAGATCTTTGCTCTTGGTGGAATTCGGTAATTCCGAGAGAATGGATTTTAAAGATAGTTAGCACAACTTTAAAGGAAGAAAGACCAGTGATACTATTAATAAAGCTAATAAGAGGTAAGAGAATATATTTTAAAGATAGTTAGCACACCTTTAAAGGAAGGAGGACCAGTGATACTATTAATAAAGCTAATAAGAGGTGCAGCAGCTAGATGGTTGGGTGTGCAGGATCGTGTAACAAGTTCCCTGGCTGTCCTGAGCCATTCACCTCCATAGGTAACATACAGCACTTTCCTCTTGTTTTTCTTGCCAGTCCTCTGCACAGAAATGGGTCCGCTTCTCTTTGCTGGCTGGGCATGACAGGAGATGCCTCCAGTCTTTGACTCTATGTGCTGCCACTACTTTGGAGAAGGAGATTCCACAATCTGCACCCCTCTTCACTCTCTCTTCCTGTTTGATGGAGGGCTCCCTTCACATCGAACACCACATCAATCCTTTCACTTGCAGGACACTTTGCAAGACAGTTATCCAGAGCTGTTGTGATAACTCTTTGCTGAAAGACTTTAACTTCAGTTTTGGGAGTTGGTCGTAAAGGGATTCGTCCAATTGTTTTCAAGAAGGTTGAGAACTGATTGGACCTCTACTTCGTCCCTGCAAGTGTGGGATGTTCCTACATAGGGATTGCTGACACTATGTCCCTGCAAGTCGATCAAGCTAGACGGCTGTCTCAGGCACATGCTGTGATATTCTGCTGTCAGATAGTGCTGTGGGTTTGAGGCTGAAACCCTGAGTACCACCAGAAGGATAGCAGAGTGATTTCCAAGCTGACATGGTTTTATTTTAAATCGATAGCAGAGTGATTTCCAAGCTGACATGGTTTTATTTTAAATCGATAGCAGAGTGATTTCCAAGCTGACATGGTTTTCATTTTAAATCGATAGCAGAGTGATTTCCAAGCTGACATGGTTTTCATTTTAAATCGATAGCAGAGTGATTTCCAAGCTGACATGGTTTTCATTTTAAATCGATAGCAGAGTGATTTCCAAGCTGACATGGTTTTCATTTTAAATCGATAGCAGAGTGATTTCCATTGCCACCACTGCTGTCTTTTTCTGCTGTCTGCTCCTGTTGTTTACAGGGCTCTTAGCACTAATATGATCAGTGATGGATGCGGCCAATCACAGCCACCTGGATTGTGACTCACTAGCTGTGCAGCCAGTCAGAGAGGGCTGAACTGCTCTGTCAATGCACAAGGAGTCGGGAGAGGTTCATATTGAAAATCACAGCTCAGAGGGGACAAAAATGACAGCTGAACACCCCTAGTGGGAATATTTCAAACCAGCTCACTTCTGGGTCCTCTGCACACCCCTAATGTTAACCCTACCAACACTTTACACACAGCCTGCCTGCCTGCCTGCAGCGTGCCGGACTGGAGCTCCATTATCTCTCACTTTATTATTATTATTATTATTATTATTATTATTATTATTATTATTATTATTATTATTATTTATTTCTTAGCAGACACCCTTATCCAGGGCGACTTACAATCATAAGCAATCATAAGCACTTTCACAAGGAACAGGATTTCATAGTTAAAGTGTTATTCAGAGAGCCCTGAAGCTACTGTATATCACATGTGTAATAATGATAACACCACACAGCATTGGAATGAACAGCCCTTGCTTTATTTAGTAGCAATAACACTCAGAGCACACACAGCTTATTAAACTGTTGTATAAGCTTGCTCTTCTGTGCATCTCCTTCACTGGGAAGGTCTCACATGATCAGGGATGGCAGAACCGGATGTCAGGTGAATGCGTATTTGTGATTCTACAATATTGGGCAGCAGTAACATTTGCTGATTAAACATCCTTTGAGGAGATCGGTGCTGCTGGTAGTTCCTGTGATCAATCTCGTCTCTGTGGTCAAGGTGGGACAGGACAGGGAGAAAGAGGGCATTGGCGGTGGGGAAGAGCCTTAGGGACTGGCTGCTGAGCATGTCAATCACCCAGGGGAAGCTGCTGATTGGCTATTGAGCTGGCAGAGAGAGAAGGGGGGAGGGATGGAGAGTGTGTCTGTGGCACTGATGTTAACAGTAAGGGTTGTGTATCATATAGCTTTGTATTTTGCTTACAAATATTGTTAGTACTTTAAAACTATTAAAAATATATCCAAATGTAATACCCACACAAATGCCCCAAACTACCCCAAAAATTAGGCACCCACCCAAAGACATTTTTTTCACGCACAAAACAAAAAATACAAGCCCGATTGAGCATAAACCTGCCCAATCCGGCAACACTGGTCTGTGGTTCTATTATTATTATTATTATTTTATTTCTTAGCAGACGCCCTTATCCAGGGCGACTTACAATTGTTACAAGATATCACATTATTTTTACATACAATTACATCATTTTGTACACATTATTTTTACATACAATTACCCATTTATACAGTTGGGTTTTTACTGGAGCAATCTAGGTAAAGTACCTTGCTCAAGGGTACAGCAGCAGTGTCCCCCACCTGGGATTGAACCCACGACCCTCCGGTCAAGAGTACAGAGCCCTAACCACTACTCCATAAGCCATAAGAACATAGGAACATAAGAAAGTTTACAAACGAGAGGAGGCCATTCAGCCCATCTTGCTCGTTTGGTTAAAGGCAAATCAGAGTTTTTGGAGAAGGAAATCCTTCACAGACAGGTTTTGTTATAGTTTTTATATCTTATTTAAAGAAACAGTTAAACCAATAACTCCCACCTGCATTTAGCACCACATAAATGCTCTCTGCTCCCCCTCTCTCACACTGGCTCACGAGCCAACCAGACACTTCCCCTGTGTTAGTGGCAAGCTCAGCAGCCAATCCGTGAGGCCACCGCCCCCTCCAACACCCTCCTCCCAAAAAAAACAAAAAAACGGATTCTGCCTTGACCTGAGCTTCGTTTCAACCCTGAGGATGTGAGATCTGCATGCTGAAGGGCAGGGCACTAACAGGTCTGATCTGCGGAGTGAAGTTAAAGCTTCTAATGTCCCTGCTGTCCAAGTTTGTGTTGAAGGCACTGAACTCAGAATCAGAGCGGTGATCCTCGATACACACTGGAGACGGTCCTGGATCCTCGATGCACACTGGAGACGGTCCTGGATCCTCGATGCACACTGGAGACGGTCCTGGATCCTCGATGCACACTGGAGACGGTCCTGGATCCTCGATGCACACTGGAGACGGTCCTGGATCCTCGATGCACACTGGAGACGGTCCTGGATCCTCGATGCACACTGGAGACGGTCCTGGATCCTCGATGCACACTGGAGACGGTCCTGGATCCTCGATGCACACTGGAGACGGTCCTGGATCCTCGATGCACACTGGAGACGGTCCTGGATCCTCGATGCACACTGGAGACGGTCCTGGATCCTCGATGCACACTGGAGACGGTCCTGGATCCTCGATGCACACTGGAGACGGTCCTGGATCCTCGATGCACACTGGAGACGGTCCTGGATCCTTGATGCACACTGGAGACGGTCCTGGACACAGGAGAAGGTGTTTGATGGTTCTTCCACAGCCTTGGTGTTACTGCTGCTGGCATTACCCAAAGACAAGGTCCAATCAGAACAGATGCAATCAGGTCAGTTATGGGCTGAGCTGGTGCCAGTGTGGACACTGACGGTGCTGCTGGTTTACTCTGAAGGCACCGCTGATGAATCCTGGTGGTTCCAGAGACACTGTGGGTTCAGTTCCCTTGACAGATGGAGCAGGGTCAGTTTGGACAGGAGCTGCCAAAGGTGCCAAGGTGGACAGCGGCCGGTTTGCCTGGCTGGTGGGAGGCTGCAAGGCTGCATCTTCTGGGGGTACACTGGGAGGAAGCTCTTGAGTATCAAAGAGGCTGGAATGGATTACACTCTGGAATTAATCAACAGTTTTAAACACAATAAATAATGAAATCAGAATCACACAAGGTCTGTAGTTGAGCTCCACTGTCACAAAGCGTTAGTGTCATTGCTGCAATTCAGGGTATTTTTATTGATGAATTCAAAATGAGGAATGTTTTAGTATCCGCTAATCTGGAAATAAACAAAATAATAGAATGAACAAAAAATATTTCATATGGAATCACAGGATGCAAACACAACACCAAATTCAAGTGTAAGTACAGTGTAAAATCATGTTGAATAAGATGCACATGACAAAAAGTGTGTCCTTCTATTCAGGGTGCCATGGGTGTAATGTTTCGAACCATCGCCCTTAGCAACGGGCCTGTGAAGGAGAAATGGCATCAACACCTCCATAAAACAGTGCACCCCACCCCCTAATGAAGGTCCAAGGATCCCAAATCACTCATAAATGCTTACTGTAGTACTCATTACAGGCAAAAAGAAACTCAACACATACAAATGATTAAGTTTATTAAGGCTCACAAAAGTAAGAAGAATATAAAAGTTAGAAATCATGGTACCAGAATTATAAGTACAGACACAAGCATGAGTTACTTCACAACTTGTAGATCAATTCAATCAATGTTTAAATGGTTCTGATATTCATAGTTGTTGTTTTCAAATGCACACAATATCATCAGATCACTTAAAGTCTAATCTTGTTTCAATTGTTCATCAAAGTATAAGTATGTTAAATTGTCTTTTTAATATACATCTCAATTAGAAAGCATGTACAGCAGAACCCCAGAGTTACAAACACCACAGTTACCAACTGACCGGTCTACTGAACACCCCACTTTCAACCAGAAGTATGCAATCACTCAACCATGCGTGCAATGCAACCGCATAGGAGCTCCTATAAGAGACATGCTGGTCACAGAGAAGGCAAAATTACTATCCAGAAAGGTGAAGCAGATTTCAAAGAGAATAATAAGAAACAAGAGACATTCCCGCGTTTTTCAAAAACTTTTCATTCATTTTTCACCGTGTTTCACTCAGAATACAGCCACCCAAAAATATACCTCTCTATCTGTATACCACGAAGAAAAGTGATTGGCAACTGAAACACTTTGAACAATTAGCTGATTATTAAAATAATACGTGTTTAGTTGATTCATTATTTTCTTCTTCATTGAGTATTTCTAGTGACTGATGAGTATCCTGTTACCGGTTCTCCTTGGATATGAGCTGTTTGCTGATTTTTAATTCTTTCTCTCTGAAAAATAACATTATATCGACACAGTTTCGTTTCAATGTACCTAATGTTTTTATTTTACTGCAATTGTGCTAAGCATAATTTGAATAGAAGTTTAACTAGACTACTGCCTACCTTAACGTGTGGGTCTAGTTATGTCCAAAAACAGCCTACATAAGTATTTAAATGACAATATCCACTGATATATAATACTGTTAAAAAAAATCATTTTTTTCTTTTACTTTCGTTTTGATTTGTGCATTTCTGAGTCGTCCTGCGTACCCCCTATGACCCTAAGAAGTACCCCCAGCGGTACATGTACCCCGGTTGAAAACTCCTGCCTTAGAAAATGGATGGCATTAGAAATCATTATGTGAGTTTATAATTTACAAAATAAAACAACAGCACAGAAATCTAATAGCCGTGTTATTTATGTGCAAGAATAAACTGGATTGGTGGACTGCCTGTGAATTAAATATAAAATCCAGAATATTTAAATGAAAAGCCACGTTTGTGTGTAAATTAATCTTTCTATCCTTCTTAATATGTTATAGAAATATAATTTTAATGAAGTGTGTCTTTGTTGCCTTCACCAGTTTTATTCTGCTGTTATAAATTAAAACACAAAGGGAGACCTACATTCCAAAGTGTTTTTTAATATTGCTACGTGAAAGAAACATGTTTTTATAGTAACCACATATTTTTATGTGGATACAGGATATCTGGTACTACACAAGGTTAAAATAAATACCAGTTTACAAGCCTTGCTTTCAGACAGTGTTGCACTTCCTTGGTCACGTGGGGGATGAAATTTTCCCCTCCCCTTGAACGGCTTCTTTCACAGTAACTTAAACTGTGTTCTTGTGATCTCATAGTACTGTATACATCTGTTTACAAATAATATATGAATTATAAAAATACCCCTGTTCTCCTTGAACTAAACTAACATTTCATCACATTTTCAGATGTGGAGTGGCTGGTAACGGCTCTCACCTGAAGAGAAGAAAGGACACATTCACTGCAACTCTCCCAGCAGAGAAAAGTGGCGACTCCCTCTAGAAGAGAACACAGAGAGGTTCACAGCATGTAGCTGACACCCAGGGAGGGGCTGATGTGTTGGGGTGTTTTATCGTGCCTGGAACTGCGAGAGAGGTGTTTAAATCTGCAGATCCCACTGACAATACCTGAAGTAAGTTTCTCTCTCTTTTTATTCATCTTTTAAATCTACTTGATACGCGTCAGGATTGTAGTTGTATGGAATGCTTTGTTTATTATTGTGAATATATGTTTCACATGTATTAGTAACAGTAAATATGTCAAAGGTGTTGTAAGATCTTAGTTTGTAACACAATCAAGTTTGATTTGTGGCCTGTAACGTTTGTCAATTAACAGTTTTATTCCTGATGCACCTCCAGATGTTGGTTTTAGGGCTCTGTGAACAGAATAATTCTACCCATTTCAAAGTTAGGTTCATTACATTAAATGCATTATTACATGTCACAAGCACCAATGACATTTACAAATATTTATCCTCCTCGGTTTGGGGTTGTTTGGTTGATAAAATGCTTTCTTGATACAGAAGGTGATATAGAGAATATATAGCAATACTTAATTTCATTTTCTGCTTTCAGGACTGCCTTATCTTGGTGAAAGCCAAGGAACAAAGATGGAGTCTGTTTACATTAAACAGGAGGAGGTTCAGGAATTGGTACCTGTCTGCATTAAACAGGAGATGCCTGCACTGGAGCCTGTCCACATGAAAGAAGAGACTGAACTGGAGCCTGTCCACATTAAAGAGGAGACTGAACTGCAATCTGTCCACATTAAAGAGGAGTCTATTGACTTGTTGTTTAAGGATTCAGAAAACATGTCCCGGCCAAAGATATCACATCAATGTAGTGAATGTGGTAAGCGCTTCAGTCAGTTAGGAGACCTAAAAAGACACCAACTAATTCACACTGGAGAGAAGCCACATCACTGTTTTGATTGTGGGAAGAGATTCAGTTGGTTAGGAAGTCTAAAAACACACCAACGAATTCACACAGGAGAGAAGCCGTATAACTGCACTGACTGTGGGAAGAGCTTCAGAGAATCTGGAACACTAAACAGACATCAGCGAATTCACACTGGAGAGAAGCCATATTACTGTACAGAATGTGGGGAGAGTTTCAGAGAATCAGGAAACCTAAAAACACACCAGCGAATTCACACAGGAGAGAAGCCATATCACTGCTTGCACTGTGGAGAGAGTTTCAGTGAGTCAGGAAACCTAAAAACACACCAGCGAATTCACACTGGAGAAAAGCCATACAACTGTACTGACTGTGGAAAGAGCTTCAATCAGTTAGGAAACCTAAAAACACAACAACGAACTCACACTGGAGATAAGCTGTATCACTGTACAAATTGTGGCAAGACATTTGCTTTCTCCAGTCAAGTGAAAAAGCATAAATGCAAGTTTTGAAAATACAGATGAAAGTCAGTGTGTTTACATGGCCAGTAATATTCCACGAGTATTGGGAATATGAAGAGGAATCTTCCACCTCTGTGTATTCGGAATATTGGAGATGGCATATTCCACTAGTATGCAGAATACTAGTGGAATATAAAGCCATGTAAACAGCATATTCCGACTATGAAGCGTAACCCTCAACAGACACGCGCAATAACAAATACTCAGCAGTAAACATGACGGCACATCCGAGAAAACGCAGCTACTTGCGGTCTGAGGAGACATCACATTTATTAAGGATTTAAAAGTCGTAAAACAGCTTGATGGCAGAAACAGAGATGTGCAGAAGTGTTTAAAAGAAAAAAAAAATAATTTTAAATTTTAAAAATTTAGCTATTTTCTTTTGTACCCTGAAGTGGAGACGAAACATGAGGAAAACAGAAACCGAAATCTGAACTTTCCCTTCACCTACAGGAGCGCTTTTGAATGCCTGTTTTATTGAAGACATGGATCAACTGAAGGAGGAGTGAAAATCCGTTTAGTGTTTTATCCTGTTATGAACTTGAGAATAAGCCAACTTTAAAGTAAAATTAACGTTTTGTTTTGAGGTAGAATGCAAGAAAAGTATTATTGCTTTCAATTCATGCTTTGAGTTAATGAACACTATAGTAATTGTTTGTGTGTGATTTATACACATTGATGTGGATTTTACAAGGCAATTATCATTCTGTGTTTAAGTTAGAATCCAAATTTAACTGTCTTGATAATAGATAATTCTTGATAGGTTGTCTGGACGCAAGGAGCGTCTTTATCTTGAAAGAGTGAGAATTGCCTTCTGATCCAAAACATGTGTATGAGACTGATTTAACAATGCTTTGATTATCAGATATTAACAAAAGTAAATATTTGTGTTACTAATGATACCCCTGTTAAGACTAACCTACATCTTAAATAACTGTTAGGAATGCAGTTGTAACCTTTAAGGGAATCTCCTATAGATTGCTTTGGATCGCTAATCAACTATTGGGAGTGGGGTGTTGTTTTAAATCTTCTTTTCTGTATTGTTTAGTTTAGTTAATTATTCCTTTCTGTATTACTTTAGTTGTTTCACCTTTAATTTCTCCTTTAATTAGTTTTATTTCTAATAAAAGGGTTCCTTTATATTCACTAGAAGCGTTGTCCAGTCTGATTATTTCAATAATTACGGATTCTACATGATTTTGAATTCAAAAAAGGTATTATGACTTAAACTAGTCCAAATACAAATATACCTTGCACAGTGCAATGTGAAAGTGCATCCTGTGAGAGAGTGCAGAAGCGTGCCTTTAACATGTGCACGTCATGCGATGTAAAGGGAGACGATGGAAAAATACCTTGAGTTTAACATTTTAAAACTAGCAGAAGAAACAACAAGCACATATTGTACATTTTCCTCTTTGCACATTTTTCCCACATTTGTACTTTTGCTGTAGGTGTGTTTATTCACACAACTTTTTACTTGTATTATAAAATTGACGAGAAATGAACACAAAACTAGGTGTTGTATTCAATGTTTTGTATGTGTAGCACTGTATATAACTAGGAAGTAGCAAAAATTACAAAACAAAAAGTGAAAATGTATTCATGATGTAAGGGGTGCACCATCTCATGGGGTGCACTTTCACACCGGCGTGGTGCGGACATCAGGTTTGAAGAAGAAAGTTACCCTGACCAGCTGACTGACGAGACTGAAGGAATATGATTCTATCAGTGTGTCATCACATTGTAATATTGCAGCTGTGCACTTGGAAGCCTGTAGCCTGGAGAGCAAGTCCGGGGCGGACTGGAGGCTACCAGGCTACGATACCAGCTGCTGCAAGGGAGCCGGCTATTTTGTACAGCGGTATCAGCCCTGT
Source organism: Acipenser oxyrinchus oxyrinchus (assembly GCA_030684275.1). Classification (NCBI taxonomy): domain Eukaryota; kingdom Metazoa; phylum Chordata; class Actinopteri; order Acipenseriformes; family Acipenseridae; genus Acipenser; species Acipenser oxyrinchus. The sequence continues at coordinate 73,941 of JAGXEW010000314.1, read as the reverse complement.
GATACCGTCAGAGCCCTGTGATACTGTCAGAGTGGGAGGCCCCTGGTTCACGTCCCACCTCCGCCCGTGAGAAACTCCTGTCTGAGGGAACCCGAGAACGTTACAATATATTAACCATCACATACATATTTATGTATTTTTTATTTTTCAAAATTTCTGAAGTGCCACTCGCCAGTAGGTATCAGGGTGCTGTATAGATACAGTACAAAAGAATATACAGAAAACAAATATCAATACATGCTAGATCTGCAAATATTAGGAGAGTTATTTTAAGGTTGGGGTGGAGGGAGGGGAGGGGTTAGGAGAGTTATTTTAAGGTTGGGGTGGAGGGAGGGAGGGAGGGGTTAGGAGAGTTATTTTAAGGTTGGGGTGGAGGGAGGGAGGGAGGGGTTAGGAGAGTTATTTTAAGGTTGGGGTGGAGGGAGGGGAGGGGTTAGGAGAGTTATTTTAAGGTTGGGGTGGAGGGAGGGAGGGAGGGTTAGGAGAGTTATTATAAGGTTGGGGTGGGGGAGGGAGGGTTAGGAGAGTTATTTTAAGGTTGGGGTGGAGGGAGGGAGGGAGGGGTTAGGAGAGTTATTTTAAGGTTGGGGTGGGGGAGGGAGGGAGGGGTTAGGAGAGTTATTTTAAGGTTGGGGTGGAGGGAGGGAGGAGGGGTTAGGAGAGTTATTTTAAGGTTGGGGTGGAGGGAGGGAGGGAGGGGTTAGGAGAGTTATTTTAAGGTTGGGGTGGAGGGAGGGAGGAGGGGTTAGGAGAGTTATTTTAAGGTTGGGGTGGAGGGAGGGAGGGAGGGGTTAGGAGAGTTATTTTAAGGTTGGTGTGGAGGGAGGGAGGGCTTAGGAGAGTTATTTTAAGGTTGGGGTGGAGGAGGAGGGCTTAGGAGAGTTATTTTGAGGTGGAGGGAGGGAGGGAGGGGTTAGGAGAGTTATTTTAATGTTGGGGTGGAGGGAGGGAGGGTTAGGAGAGTTATTTTAAGGTTGGGGTGGAGGGAGGGAGGGGTTAGGAGAGTTATTTTAAGGTTGGGGTGGAGGAGGGAGGGAGGGATTAGGGATTGGCTTCCGCTCTGCTCACTCCACTGAAACCGCCTCCTGTCTGTCACCAACTCACTTAGGTCTGCCCGAGCTGCCTCTCTCTCCTCTGTCCTAATTCTCCTCGACCTCTCTGCTGCCTTTGACACTGTTGATCACTCTATTCTACTATCATCTCTTGCTAACCTGGGGAGTCTCTGGCACTGCTCTGGCCTGGTTCTCCTCCTACCTCTCCAACCGCACTTACCAGGTAACCTGGCATGAAGCAACCTCCACATCTCACCCTCTCTTAACAGGAGTCCCCAAGGGTCAGTCTTGGGTCCTCTCCTGTTCTCTCTCTACACCTGCTCCCTGGGCCCCTCATTGCATCCTATGGTTTCTCATACCATTTCTATGCTGATGATGCTCAGATTTTCCTCTCCTTCCCCACCTCTGACTCCACCATCTCCTCCCGTATCTCTACCTGTCTGTCTGCTATTTCCTCCTGGATGCACTCGCATCACCTCAAACTCAACATCTCTAAATCTGACCTCCTTTTCTTTCCCTCCTCCTCACCATCCTCTGATCTCTTTATATCTGTTCCTCTGGAATCTACCACACTCTCTCCCTCTTCCTCTGCTAAGAACCTTAGAGTCACCCTGGACCCCTGCCTCTCTTATTCCCAGCACATCTCCACTCTGGCACGCACTTGCCGATTCTTCCTGAGCAACATCCAAAGAATCCGACCCTTCCTCACCAAGTACGCCACCCAGCTCCTGGTCCAGGCCTTGGTACTCTCCCGCCTAGACTACTGCAACTCCCTCCTGGCTGGCCTCCCTGCATCCGCCACCCGTCCGCTCCAGCTCATCCAGAACTCCGCTGCCCGCCTGGTGTTCTCTCTGCCTCGCTTCTACCACGCAACTCCACTACTCCGCTCACTCCACTGGCTACCGATCACCGCTCGCATCCAGTTCAAGACTCTTGTACTAGCCTACAGATGCCTTGACCAGACTGCACCCAGCTACCTCCAGACCCTCATCTCTCCCTACACCCCCACTCGACCTCTCCGCTCCGCCTGCACTAGAAGACTGGCTCTACCTCCTCACGCCCCTGCCTCCAGAGCCCGCTCCTTCTCCACCCTCGCCCCGCAGTGGTGGAATGACCTTCCTACAGATGTCAGGACTGCCCAGTCCCTGACCACCTTCCGGTGCCTCCTCAAGACTCACCTCTTCAGATAGCACCTGTAGAACTCCTCTTTTCCCTCTGGACACTTTATCACTCTAACTTAATGCGCTTTACTTGCTGTTATCTGCCCCCTATTTTACTGCATTTAATCCTGTACTTCAGAGTACTGTAATCTGCCAAGTGTTTAATCTGTAGTATTTTGTATTTAATCATATCCTGATGTAACTATCACTGACACTGTTATCTGCTGTATTATTGAATTGTATTTTGTCACACTTGTACTTGCTTGAAACTAAGTCATTGTATTTATCTTGCTCTTATTGTATTATTACTTGTACTGTAACACTTGAAATGTATTTGCTTACGATTGTAAGTCGCCCTGGATAAGGGCGTCTGCTAAGAAATAAATAATAATAATAATAATAATAATAATAATAATAATAATAATAATAATAATGTGAAATATACGCTGTGAGTGTCCAGTAGGGGGCAATACTATAGCCAAATGGCATGTCATGCTATGGTTTTACAAATAAAAATGGACTAATACCACCATCAGCTCGGCTTGTCATGATGTTGTTTCAGTTTATATCAGGGTAACCAGCTAAATGGTGGAGAGAGAGACGTGACCTGGGAAATGTTTGAGCTAATGATTTTTTTTTTTTTAGTAACCCAGCTAGCTAGCTAGCACAGGACGGTTAGTCGATTTGCTAGCGGAGCTTAGCATAGCTATACATAGCTGACTAGATCTCAAAAAGTGACTAACGTTACAAATATTGGTGTCGCCGTTTTATAAAAGCAATAAGTCACAGCCATGGCGTTATTAGGTACGAGACACAGCCGGGTCTTTAATCTATTTTAATGCAACCATAAACTCTACTGCTTGTACCTGCTGTGCTCGACCCTGCCACAGCGTCATCTTCTTCAGTGGGCTCCCTAGGCTGAGTCGGCTGATTAACAGCACTGGCATCCTGACGTCCCTCGCTCTCCCTGCTACCAGCCGGCCTGCGGAACATGTCCGTTGCCGTTTGTCTCTAATTTTTCTGCCCCACCTTTTCTTTTCTCTCCATTTTTACACTGACACTCATCCACTAGTGATGTGCAGTTCACGAACGAATCCTTCTTTTTGAATGACTCACTAAGATGAACGATGGGAATCGGATCAGAGTCCCCATTGAATCGGTTCTTTTGATTCACTCCATGAACAAGCTGCGTGGCGCACAGGAGTCGAGTTACCAGCCTATCAAAACTCATGAAATGATTCCTTACCTCTCGAGTCTGGCTGATTTATTCGTTGTATCAAGGAAACCGGGTTGTCTCTCAGCTCGTTGAGTGTTATGAAACTGAAGACCGTATGTGCCATGTTGGATCAAATTCCCGCTTACTTAGCGCATGATAAGAACTCTGTGTGAGCCAAAATGGCGTCAGTTACATCCTCCAGACCATATATCTCTGATCCAGACGGTGTATGGTAAGGAGGGACGGATCTATCAATCAAATTGTGCAAACAACGTTTTGCTATGTGCTGAATAAATAACACGTACGAAATGCAATTGACTATTATTATTATTTTTTTTAAAAGGTTAAATTAAATTAGATTGATACTGATGGCTAAACAATGCTAATAGTTCAAACTGTTATGTTATCTCCAGGATTCTAAATATATATTATTTTTTGTCAAACTATATTTAATTTAATGTCTATGATCCCAGTCAACCAAATATAGATTCTCCCTCGCTTTTGTGATGTGCAGTTCGTGAACGACTCGTTCTTTCCGGTTCAAATAAACCTACGTAAACAATCTTAATGCGATCTACATTGATTGGTTTTGTGTCATTGAATCAGTGAATCAAATGAACGAAATGAATCGATTCACCAAACTGAACTGAATCAAATGACCCGAGTCACAAAAAAAGAATCGAACTGGCCATCACTATCATCCACTATCAATACAAGAGGTTTAAACGAAAGACGAAATCTGGCTGACCAATCACGTTCTAAGAAAATCCGGGCAAGTCCAATGAGGGAGTGGCCACTCATCGCCCCCCCTTAGATATTGCGATATTGGATCTACCCAAGAGATGACTGGTGTGGTGATGTGTGCGCGCGCGCGAGAGAGAGCCTGCCAAGTTAATAACAGCGTAATTCTCAGTATGTAATGGGGAAAAAATAATAATTATAAATCAAACGTAGACCAGCGGCCCACGCAGGTCCAAACAGACCGGCCCGCCGGGGATTCTCCCGCACTTCCTGATGGCCAGTCCGCACCTGTATGAGGACGAATACAAAGTTTGACCCTTTCCTTGTAATTGGGGGGAAGCACAAGTTATTTTCAGATGTAATGTCTTTATTTAAGCTCATCTAGTCCTGCGTAGTGCAAATCACATTACTATATTTTTATATTAGTCAAGCCCTATTTAAAGTGTTCTTAAATTGTTTTAACATTAGCATTGCTCAATTTGAAATTTGCTTATTGATTTAAACAACTGAACAATTGTAGGCTTGAGGGTTTCGTTTTTTCTGCGTTTCTACCAGTATGAGATACGCACTCAGAATGTGTCCCATTCCTTCAACAACCACCGACTGAAGATTGGAGTGGTCATCACTAGCAGCGAGCAGGTGCCCGAAAACAACACTCATTGTCAGCTCGGTGCTGAGAAGAAAACACTCCCACTCCTCCTGGTGGATACCGAGACCAATCCCTTCAAAACATGTTTCACTCTAGAAGTGATCCTTGCAAATATAGTCTGAACTTTTATTGGCAGACCGTCGCCCCCAACTGGCAAGCTCTACTTCATTAATATGATACAATGACTGGGCAACAACGAGGTGTTACATTAACAATACAAACTAACTTGAGACAGCCAAGACGTTAAAGCATACCTTAAGTTTGTCGTGTGATACAAAAGCAAGTTTTGGCATTTTTGCATTGCCTGCCTCGTGAAACTTGTTCGAGCCACAGCACACAGCGCTGCTGCATCGGGACACAGAGGTGGATTTTAAAGCGACGGAATCAACGAGCTGAGACTACTTTTTGAAGAAATTGAAACATACCTCTAGTCGAAATATTTGCTATTTAGTTAATCAATTTATTTTTGAATTTGCAAATGGCAGACTACATTGCCAATAAAAAATCGACAAGCTGAATTGCTCATATCAAGCTGCGATGTAGCCTATCAGAATCGCTGGACACTAATTCAAGGGAATTAGCTCAAATGGTAGAGCGCTCGCTTAGCATGCGAGAAGTAGCGGGATCGATGCCCGCATTCTCCAAATAGTTTTAATGTATCTGCTTATTTAGTCCCAACGCATTATGGAGATACATACAAAGTGTGACAATTCTTTGTAACAGAGACGCCCGCCCTACATGTGTATTTTAAAGCACAGTCTCCTAATTTGTAATATTCCCCAGACTGAAAAACTGCAGTGCGCCTCCATCGTGTGTCTTCCGAGAAGCACAAAGGGAGATTTTTATATTTTTTTAGCAATTGAAGAGTTTGTGTTAATTGAGAATAAATATAAATGGCTTGAAGTTTGCTTTCATTTGTAACGTGTTTGTAATGAAATATCATTTTGGTTACCAATCGTTGTACTCTATACTAGCGACTGTTGCATGTTCATGATTTTGTTAATGAGCTTCCCATATGGTCTAGCGGTTAGGATTCTTGGTTTTCACCCAGGCGACCGGGTTCGACTCCGGAATGGGAATGTCTTTGTTATTGTCATTTTGTTACAGAACTGTGGTCATGTATAATGTGTTTTCATTATGATAATAAAGCTACAGTTACTTGAAATATATATATATATATATATATATATATATATATATATATATATATATATATATATATATATATATATAATGATGCAAATGTATTTGACTCTATTCACATCACCTCACATTTAAAATCCTTTTTGGGATGGCCTCAATCCGTTTCTTTTTACACTGTCATTACATCATTCATGGAGCAACAGTTGGTATCTGCGTAATAAACCCAATCGGGCCTTGATATGACAACCCTAGGCTGTGCTGAAATAAATAATGCGGTTTTCTGCTGTAATAAACTCAGCTTGTCAGGATGGCCGAGCGGTCTAAGGCGCCAGACTCAATTTTACTTATTTTTAAAAGGAATAAATGTGTTCATTTTACTATAAAAGATTGTTTCAAGGAAATCAACAGCTGATACCAAACTCTTGTCAGCACTCAATACCATTTTAATTTCCATTTTAAATCAGACTAAAATAGCGTTCCTAACAAAGATTGCATTTTTGTTGTAAACAGACTACTTGTTGAAGTCACTACTTGTTGAAGGAATTGTGGGAAATGTCGTTTTAAGACCTTGAAATATACCTTTGCTTCTATACCTGATCCCACATTTCCCACAATTATTTTCAACGTCCCGTCCCTGCCTATTGGCTGAGCGTCGCAGAGCAAGCAGGGGCGGCGCATTCAAATTTCAAACCGTACAGACAAACACGGAGCATTTCGCTTATTTGTTTTTAAGCTACTGACTGTCTCTGTTGAACCGAATACTGTTTTGTTTTTGGCCGTATTTTTATTTTCATCGGCAGACGCGCTCTGGATGCAAGTACAGTGCTGACATGTCATTTCCTAAAATTATATTAAGCGAGGTTTCCCGTAAATACATAAAGAAAAAAGGGAGTGTGTATTTCAGCACTAGTACAACAAGACCATGTACGGAATTAAAATGAATCTACTACAGAACAGTCGTTATTTAATTTTGTTTAACAATTTAATTGATTTAAAAGCAAACAAGATTATCCATAAACTAATGTTGACAGAAAATAAAAATAAAAAGAGAATTTCCACAAAAGTTGACGGGAAGACCTGTCGCTGCTGATTGCTTGTTTCTACACGCATTGAAAAGGGAGTCTCGTCTTCCAGAATATCACTTACAATGTGCTCCATCAAAAATAAAAAATAAAGTTTATAAAGATGATTTCAGCAATCTAAAACACCGCACGAACAATTGTCATGTGACACTTTCTAGATTGGCTTGCTAGCTTGCAATTGGCTGCTGGTCCGCGGCGGTGCGGCACTGAGCGCTGGTTTAACATGTTACAGGTGTTACACACCAGCGCCAGTAGGCACTGAGCGCTTTTCCGCTCCAGCGACAGTGTGTCACTGACGCTGGCATGCGTATCGGGTGCAACCCCGTGTGTAGTACGGGAAGTGTAATGTGTTTATATTATATAGAGGACGTTGAGTTTGATGCAAGACTCGATCAGGCACATTCATATTATTAAACCTGCTGTCAGACTCTCTGGCGCCGTCACTCTGAGTGCTCTTTGAAACGGACTGAGTTTGTATTTATATTCATGTTGGGTTAATCAGAGATGATTATCGGCGGCCCGTCTGTAGTACTACCGGAGATTTTAATTGCACAGTTTGTACCGCTCTGTGTAGCGCCGTCCCGTTTGTAACACGGTACATGAACTGCATTCTGCTAAACAAAACATCACAACAGCAGCAGCAGCGCCATCTACTGGACAAAACCCAGACATGCACGTTGAAACAATGATCCAGTTCAAAATCTACAAAGCCTAAACAAGAAACTATTAGTGAAGCCCCGAAAAAGAAAATATTATACAAAACGGTTTGAAATCAAATGTTTAATTGTTAATCTAACCATTTTTAGTTACTGTGGAACTACTTCTCTCAGTGGAAGGTGACACAAATAAAAATTATTAAAGACTTCTTTATTTACCAACAACACCACACTACTAGCCCCATTTAATAATAGCAATAATACACTCCAGGGTGTGTGTGTTATCATGAGATATATCACCACTTCCTGGGCGGTTGAAGAACTCGACTTCGTCTAGTGCCTCCCAACGCACCCAAGGCGTGGTGATATTACCTCATGATAACACACACACCCTGTCGTGTATTACTGCTTCATTAATGTAGTCATTAGGTTTATATGTCACACTCCTTTGTTGTCACTGTATTGATTTAGATATTCGGGTTGGATACCTCGGAAGCCAGCGGAGCTCCAGCGTTTCCCCGACAACCACTGATAACCACTCCCGTGATGATCAGCGCTGCCATGGCAACCCATGACATCACCCGCACAAGTTACAACACGTCGAGTCATTTTTTGTAGCTCAGTATTAACGTGTTATTGTTTTCACAAAATAACATCAATAAGATTATCAGATCACCTGCTAGTGTGTACTAAACAAAACCTCAAATATCAGTGAATTGATACAGAGACAAGCCGTGGCACCAGCAAGGGGTTACAATGAAATTAATAAATAAATTACGACATGAAAGAAAAATACATGTGGTATATTTTAATTTAAAAATCCATGCATCCATAATTCTGATTATAATCTCACAGCTAATTCTTTACAAATGATCAATTTCTATATTTCTCGGAGTGCTAATGTGGTGTTATAGTTTAACATATCAATGGATTTTAGAAATCATCTATGCTAGTCTGCCCCTCAAACAGTTTTAAATATAATTTAGATTTAAATGGCAGGTAATATATAAATCAATTTCTAAAACAGGTCGCATTTTGTAATTTAAATAGGCCAACGTATGAGCTAACAAAACGTATTTTTGTTTCATGTCGGTATTAATGTATTTACTTATTTCTTTGGTTAAACTTTAATCCAGCCTTACATTTTAACTTCTTGAAGTTACCACAGCGTGTCTATGAATGAATTACTGACGAGTAATATTTGTGATTTGATTACTCTAGCAGATGAACTGATATTGTATGGATGTTATTTTGCGAAATATAACAAATATTTGTCTGGAACTGAAGTAAAGTATTTTTTTAATACAGTGCTATTTGAGTATTTAAAATATGGTTTTCTTCAAAATTAAAATGTCAGCAACGAAGCGCCTAACGCCGCTCGGAACGTTTGCATTTTTAAATCCTAACGGTCTCTGCTCAGCTGAGTGGAATGTTCAGGAGCCGGTTGCCTAGCAGCGTCTCCCCCTCCTTCTCTGCACCGCCCTCTCGCCCTCTCTCGTTGCTCCAGCTGTGAGTTCAAATTTAGCTTTGTTATATTAGCGCAATTCTTTACTAACTTTTACAAATGAGCTTATTCGAGGCTTCGTATTTTTAAGATGGTTCAGGTGCAGTCTGGGCAGACTGACTGTGCATCATTACAGTATACCGCACTGCGCTCAGCTTTGTGCGGCGGCTGATACACAAAATAATGAACGACTGTTAAATAAATCACATGTATTGCTTTTTAATGCTAAATATGTATCTGGTATTCTAAGTATTATCTACAATTCATAATTCAGCTATATTCATATTCAGAATGTAATACAGTATTAAGACAGGGTCCAGTATTAGAAATAAATAAACACGCTTTAAGAGAAACAGCAGTGATGTTTATTGACCATTCCCAAACATTCTCTATATGTTTCTACATTGTGGTTGCACAGGGACAAGGGACTCAGTGATGTTAAAAAAGACTAGAGTCCACAATTAACCAATATAGAAAGGAAGGGGGGAGAAATGCATTGCCTGTGTGCAGTACCTTACACTTCTCTATTCAATGTCATTTGCCATGTGTCTGCCCAGTTCTGAATGCTGTCTAGAATCGGCTCTGCTTTCCAAGCAACCTCCTGACGACTTCTGTAGACATAGCGATCACGTGGCAATTTGAGAATTCTAGAACTATAATTGTTATCACCCACCACGACCACCCGGATTGGTGACCGTGTTCAGGATACAGTTTATTATCTGGGCTGCAACCCATTATTATTGTTACCCCCGTGGTTTACACATTGCTGTGTATGGCCAGAGTTTTATAGTTTGGTCTCCAGACCGGGATTACAAATAAAAGCCCCCTTTTCCAAACGGATTCCAGATTGTGGTTGTGATTATTCCTGCACTGCATCGCCTCTGCACCTGTTCTCACTCAGCAGCCACTTTGTCACAGTCCCACCACTCATTTTTTTGGACTAGCTGTAGGAGTTTAAAGCTTTAGTTATTTTAAAACAAAACCAGAGTATAAGGTGTTTTTGTAAAACAACTACAACATGATTACAACAATGTGCAAAATCAAAATGTTTGCTTCTTGAATGGATTTGATTTCACAAAGTTTATGATGGATCTGTTAACCTGCAGGTCTGATTTTAATATTTTACAATTAATAATTATTTATAGTGTTTAACAAAGCTACATAATCACAGCTGTGGCTAAGATGAATTGTTTGAGAGAAGGGAGAAGAGAGAGAAATAGCTGTGTTTGTACAAACTCAACACAAAGAAAACTATAAGCTATTTTTTTCTTTTTGATTGCCAGAGAAAACTTGTTGTTTTTTGAAAGGCGAAGAAACTGCATCAGCTGAAAATGAGTTTAAACTTAAGAGCCCTGCTTGGCTAGAAGTGGCTGCTGTGCCAAGGAAGACAATTTGCATAGAAAAGACACTTTGCATTGGCAGCACATGCTTCAGTGCTCTGGGAGTGTTTATAACCCTGTGAGTTTAACACTTCATGATTGAGAGCTGCCCTTCATGGCAACAGAATCCACAACAACAATGACTTTTATCAGCATCTTCATCTGGGCACTTGTCATCTGCACTCAGGGTAAGAACCATTTAGAAAAACACTTAAAAAATCTATTTATCGGACAATTCTTAATATAGTATTAAAAGTAAAACAGGCAAACTGAAAGGAAAATGCTTGAAATTGAATGTGATTTAATCGTAATTCAATCATTTACTTTAATTTTCTATTTTATTATTTTCAGAATCCAGTGGACAGTATACTGTGACTCAGACTCCAGCAGTGAAATCTGTTCTCCCAGGAGACACAGTCGCTCTGAGCTGTAAAGTCAGCAGCGCAGTGTACAATAACAACTACCTATCCTGGTACCAATAGAAACCTGGAGAAGCTCCCAAACTCCTGATCTATGCTGCAACTAACCTTCAGTCTGGGATCCCAACTCGTTTCAGTGGCAGTGGATATGGGACTGACTTCACTCTGACCATCAGTGGAGTCCAGGCTGAAGATGCAGGAGATTACTACTGTCAGAGCTTCCACGTCCCCAGTGGCTATGTGTTCACACAGTGATACACACCCATACAAAAACCTCCCTCAGCAGGACTGCACAGCGACTGCACTGCTGCAGCTGGGACCTACTGCAGGTGCTGAGGGTGAAGGCAATGAAACGGGACCCGGCCTGTGGAGGAGCTCAACTGCACACAAACACACTGAGCTCAATAACAACACACAGTTACATGTAGGTATGGATTCAA